>DWAN01001243.1:0-18565 GCA_018230445.1 Heliconius hewitsoni
GGCAGAGGGAACCTAGTGTTTTAGACACTCCGTTCCCCACTTTCTGCCGAATTCTCGATGCATTGCGTGTTGAGTGGCAGAAATCAACGCCGCGCTTTGCCTCGGCATCAGAGCGAAGAAATGGAAATACAAATTTAAGTAAATATTTCATCTCATCGAGTGGGGATCGAACCCACAATCAGTCGGTTTTACAGTCACACTTAGTGCCGCTGCGCTACGACGGGCCTTTACACCAATAAAATACTTTTTGGGTGAATATTCAAAATATTCTATTTTTTTTTCGTCCAAAACTCTAGTTTCATATGTCGGATTTAATATTTTTAACCAAGGTATTTGTGGAGAAAGGAGAGAAAATAAAAACATGAAATACGAAGAAAGATATGGAGATACCATCACATGTGGCGTACCTTTGAAATGCCCAAATATGATAGATAGTAAGGATATCACGGAATGAAGTAGTTCATATATTAGTTTCTCTGCTAATTTGCGACATTTACGTAAACATAAATAAATATGGTAAATATTAGGCGAAGTATTTTTGTTAAAACCCTGTAATCTCTGATCATCAATCTCTCTCTCTTGATTCGATATATTTGCGATTTATTTCTTGTGACACTTAGAATATATTATGTATACAACTCTTAGTTATTTTATTATACTACATTATAATTGCATATTTATATGCATATGATATAGGGTCTAAGATAACAACTTAACATCACAAATACTTAGCCCCAATAAGCGACCGCACCAAATAATGTATAAAAAGGACTTAGGCACTTTACGAAAAAGAAAGTTACTGGACGTGTTATCTAATCCGCTTGGACGAATCATCAATCCTGCTTCGTTAGAAATGTTGTAAGGAATTTCAATATACGAAGAGACATTTTCAATGACGGTGAAATGGAAATAACCACATGTTGTGTATGACACATGTGACATGACACATTCTAAGTGGTGGAGGTAGCTGACCGCAGGTACAGTGGGTTACGTTGAAATTATTAGTGATATTATAATATATCTTAATATTTTCTTTGATAAATGAACGCAAAAATATTTTTTTGCTTCGAATTAGTAGATGCTGAGATTAGCGCGTTTAAACAAACCAATTCTTTCCCTATACAATATAAGTATAGAAGTATAAATACAGGAAATAAACAAGTATAGGCCTGATTTCCACTTGTTTCTGTCATTGCAGAACTCTTTTAATCAAAAATTAAAAAATAAATAAAATCTCAAAATTTCTACAGGAATGCGATTATGGCACCCATAAGATGGCAACAAGTCATCGATCACAACGGCACATACATATTATAATATTTCTTTTGTATGAACAATACAATATTTTTGCCCCGACCTTATATATATGAAGTGGAGAAATAATTGCAGTAAATACATAATATAAAGTGGGATCGACACTAAAGTGCCGGTGACGGTTCTTATTGCGAACCGATCTCATATTCTTGTATGAGAAATATTCTTACATGCGTGATTGCACCGGAAGTGGTGAATGTTCTCATTGCTTCTCATATGACAATAATAATTGTTGATTGTCTGTACTGAGAGGTGTGTGCCGTGTGACGTCACGATGACGTCTTTACGGTCCTCTCGCTTTGACCGCGTTGTTTTCCTTATAATCACATGTTGATATGAATTAAGAACGTCCCACCGCGTTATTTACGCGCTACTCAGATCGTCAAATAAGACATTCAATAAAATGCAGAGGTAATAACCCAGAAATTAGCAAATTTTTATTTTATGACATTCGAATATTTAAAAACGAAATAATGTAATATTTGCGTTGTTATATATTCCAAAATTAGTATGAAATTTGTTTTATTTCGTATCTACATACGACAAACGACCACTGAGTCGGGAGGTACGTAGGTACCTGTTTACGTACGTGTGTATTTTAGGTGAAATTATAACTACGTAAAGAATGAATTAAATGTTATGGTCAACAAAATTAGATTATCGTCAGTAATCAAATCACAAGATATTTTAATATCGTCGTTTTGGCGATGAAGAGAGTTAACCCACAAATTACAACTTTCGAGGGAATGATAAAAAAAAAACCGGCATCAACCGGTTCCCATAATCAGAACATAACTACTCTCATCACACTATCCTTGTGTATCTCTCTTTTTTATTGGAAAGATCCAATAAAAAAGAGTCGTCGTAATCAGTTGGTGTGATATTGAGATATTCGTCCATTTGTCGCGAACATACCTGGTGCAAATTTAAGACTTATTTATGATTTTCTCATAGAAATGGTGGAAAATAAGACCACACGGGAAGCACCAGCTTTGAGTTTTCAAATTTAAAAAGAATTATCTAAATTAAAATCGCTTCACCGAGTCAAAAGTTCGGAGTTTGTTACAAACATTTAAAAAAATAAACATTCAAATTGATAAACTATTCCATACGAAAGTCGGTTAAAAAATGGAGCTAAATAGAAAAATATGTCTCGGAGTTCCAAATAAATTAAAAAGCTTATTAAAAATATATAATAGGGCTGACCCTCTTCGCCATCAACGCGATGATATTAATCATGAGTTGTGTAACGTGTTTATTTATTTGTCTATCCACGACCCCTGACAGCGCAGTGCTGGTGACTCACGGGCCGACGGGAGTCATGGGCCGACTTCTTATCGAGAGTCATTCGTTCAGTAGATATTGATAACATGAATACATAATATACCTACTTACTTATACCACATAGACCTATGAGGGTCACCGTTTTTAAAAAAATTGAAAGCATTGTTTTCTTTACAGAATAATACACATACAATGTAGATAGCAAGAATAGCGGAACTCGTTGGTGGAGGTGTCGTCGAGGTCGCCGGTCGCTGGCAGCCTACTCCTTCATATAGGTATGCGTTTAAGCTTGTCCATGCGTTTAAGCTGGTCTAGGCGTTTAAGCTTGTCAATGGAACGAGCTGGCAGTCGATTGTACGCACGTGATAATATGTTAAAACGAAGACGTAGTGATGCTGTAAGACTGACGGCCGCCAGGCTGGCTGGCGGTCATGTTAAAATTTGCCGACACTTTTTACTAAAGATCTTGTAATTAAAATTTTTAAACAATTCTTTTACTACTAACTTCCTTTAAATTTACACTATGCAGTTGAGAGAATAATATTTTTGTAAATTAACATATTTTTATTAAAGTTTTTATTATTTAATTAAGGTTAAGTGTACTGTAAGGTCATGCTTCTATCTGTAAGTATTAAGGGAATTATTGAAGACACTTAAAAAAAGAAGAGGCCTTATCGGCGCAGCGTCTTAATAAATTACATTAGTTTCCTCGTTCTGGTAACAATTATAAAGGCGGCGTTGAGGTCCGCCACTCGACACGCAATATTTGACTAAAGTTGTGATCCGACCCTGCCTGTCTACCCTTAGCGTGAAGCTATCAAAAATTTTATAATGAAAAATTAGAACTAATATTGTGTGTATTTTGAACGGTTACTCATTTAGCTAAAATTATATTTAAATCAATAAAACATTACGATTGAGTAAAGTTATGTTTTATGAAATATATTTTTAATGTATGTTAAAGTGTTTCAAGTTAAAAAAGGAACCGGAAGTAATAAAGCGTTTCCTGTACGGCTACATATTGTACAGTACAGTACGGTACGGTACGGTACGGTATCGTTAAGCAATAAAGAAGACCAGACACGCAATTAAGGGGACGGACGGTCATAACCTAGTGTACTGCATTGAGGAGCTGCAGGAGAAGATACAACCAAAAATATACATCTCTTATCACATCTCATTATACAAGAGCGGCATTAGGGGAGTTATTTACAGTGACATTGTATGAATTAAAGAACAGTCGTTGGTATTAGTCAAATAACATAACGACATATCTTTTGTAGATTGGTACAAAACAAAGTTTATAAGCAAGTAAAATACCTAGATTTTCCGTTAGCTTCATCCCAATTAGCACGCTCACGCTAAGGCAGAGAAAACTTAGTGTTGTGATACTCTGTTCATTTCGTGTGTAATTCGAAAGATATTGGCGTCAACGCCGCGCTGTGTCTTGTGCGAAGAAATTAAAGTCTGCCCGAATCAGAATCCAACCCACAGTCGCGGTGACGGCGCCCCGCTAGGGCTTTTTATATGTATTTTATATGTAACGACAGTTAAATGAACTTAGTTTAAAATGGAAAGCTCAAATAAATATCTTTTTCAAAAAGCCCTGACTTTGCGCTCGTCAACAATGCTACGTCGAAGTCAACCGTCAAGTCGTCACTCGTTAGAGACCACCTCAAGTGATTACTTTCGGCTCAATCAATCGTTCCAGGAATCGTGCGTCGCGAGGCAGAGGCGGGTAGAGGCGGGCAGAGGAGGGCAGAGGCGGGCAGAGGCGGGAAGAGGCGGGCAGAAGGGGGCAGAGGCGGGCAGAGCGGACGACGTCGATTACTTAACCTATATACATCATTGCACACTTCTATGTACAATCTGCATCACTCTTGTATATTGTATTAGAAAGTTTTACTTCTTTTTAATAAGCTTACAGTGTAATAAAATCGAAGAATCTGAATTTGACCTTGGGTAACAATACAATAATATGTTATGTTCGAGCTGCTCTGATGATGGAGCCAGGATGTGAGTAGTGGAACTCTTCAGAGATTACTATTAAACCACTCGAGGAGTGCACATTATTTAATGTGTTTTAAAAATTTATTTAATTATTGTATGATAGTACCTACTCAATTAAATATAAGAGCAAAAAAATATCATATCCCTTTATAGTATAAATTTGCAACCTCTGATTTTGTCAAATGTACATGTATCATTCATTAATTTTATTTGCTATTCATGGAACAATCAAATTATCTCCATGAATTTTAATAAAGCATCTAAGTTTGGTACACGTTACCCCAGAGCCCGGGATCGTCGAAGCACGAGTGGTGGTTGGACACGGTGAGGAGTGGCACGTCCGGCGGCCGCTGCAACGCGCGCACTAACGCCTCGCGGTTGTACACCGTCGTCTTGTTCAGGAACACTGTGGAACAGTCGAAAATATGCACTCTACTCTCCACTTCTCTCTGTTATTTTAACATCCAAGGCAATATTCTTATATATTAAAGTTTTAGATTTAATTTAAAATTTAATTAAAATAAATTTATAAATAATTGCTTATTTTATTAACCTTTCCTTCCTTCACAACTTACATGTAAATATTATTCATAGTAATATGTACACATAGCACACATAGCAAACAGAATACAACATAGAAAACATTCTTTAAAAGTAAATGTCTCAATAATAATATGTAGCAATTACTGAGTTAACTCTAGAATTCTCATTCACAAGAAGGTCACAGGGTTGACTCTAGCCGAGATTGTGATAGTCGCTCCTATCTGACGTTATCTTATGAGTGAATGAAGTGATATTTTATTTGAAACCAGCAAAGGTTATTATAATGTATGTAACATAAATAAAACACTGAGTTCACAATAAGTATTGTATTAGCTAAGTAGCTTGACATGAACTAAACTTGTCATACACAATTCCAGCTTACCCACTTAAATTCACTTTATTACTTAACAAAGCAAATAAGTGCCTTCTAAAATAATAATCTTTGCCAATTCAATAATTTATACTACTTTATATATGACAGTTATCCTACATAGAATACTCATCTACATTCTATTTAATAATTAATTTACTGTTTATATTACTTTGTCATGAAAAATTAATTTTATAATATTATTTTTAAAAAGTGCATGTTTACATGAAGCAACAGCTCTATCTAATGTATGGTTACACCATTGTAATCTATTGATAAGAGTAATCAATTTTAAATGCCACTATCAAGCAATGTTGTAAGTAATGCATTAATAGTGAAATATAGAAAACTAGATTAAATACTAATTAATAAATTTCCTAATATCATATAATAAAAACATTAAGAAAATTTATTGCTTTTTAAATATTACTAATAAATAAGTTTTGTTCTTTTACAGTATTATAATATAGGACTCAGATTAAAGTAATAATATAAATAAATATTAGTAGAATTACTAGTAGATATTAAAAAAATGCATATGATTGTTTTATACTTTATAACTTATAAGTAAAACATGATTATCATTAAAATTTTAGACTTGATAAAACTTTGTATTTCTTTCTTTAATTTTTATTTCTAACCAATGTTTTTATTATAAATTTAATTATATTATACATTGTTAAATGTTTTAAATTTCCATAAAATTTGTAAAGAATTAAATAATGAGCAGGAAGGTTAAAGGTTTCTAATTTAAATTTAGGTACTCTCAAGGTTGTAACTTTATATCTATTAGTAAGAATGTAAAATACAAATTCCAAACGAGTATTAGCCTATTTAATATTGTAACGACATGCATTGTAAGCAGCTAGTTCATTTTTTTGCCGATGGTAACTCGTTCCGAGTCGTACGTGCTAACCAGCGAAACAAGGACTACGCAATGTTTCTGTCATATCAAGCAATATGATACGCACAGGCTAGATGTGTTAATGAAACCTACCTACAATAAACTTGCTGAACAAACCGACCACTGCCACTGTGATGGAGCTGGCGCAGGACCACAGGCACCCCGGGTTCCGGAGCCTGGGAATGATCCAGCCGATGTCGTAAGCCATGTTCGCGCGCGGGCGTCACTCGCTTCCACTACAATAACATGTTGTTTCTTTAACGATTTCTGTCAAAGATTAAATTTGAGTCCGCCCGTCTTTGTACAACCTCACTGCTACTTCGTAATCACATTTATGAATGACAATGACACTAAACTACGAGTGACAAGGCGCTGTGACATAACGATTGACGTTGTGATTACTTCGTGGTGTTGCTATCTATAAAAGGGGTATTTTTTTTCAGCGAATAAAGTGTACATAATTTTTTAATGGTTTCATTATCTCGTTTTATTTAAAGGAAAAAATAATACTATCTGTCTTTATCGAATTCAATCCACATGATATATTTATTATTATTCATAAACATATCTACTTTAACAAAAGATTACAGCTTAGTTAAAAACATTTTAAATGTTTTATTTAATATTATTACTATTAAATTATGATATTTTACACGCTCTTTATTTAATTTATATAATAACTACATAGAATACTGTCTTAAAATAGTAAGTATTAATTAATATTTTACAAAGAACAAATAAATATGACTTTAATTTCAAAATATTATAAATTTGAGACTAGACGATACAATTTGATAATTAATTAGAGCATACAATAGAACAAATGGTTATGCATTAGTAAATTAGGCAGAAACCAGCGGAATGCAAGTCACTCTGTTAACTGCTGGATCTTTATTAAATTAATAAACTAATTTTTATTATTAGAACCATTAAAATAAGAACTGTTAAAATGAATTAAATTCAACATATATTACAAGGCGAATGATTTTAAGCACAATAATTTGTATTAAATAAAATATCTTACAAAACAAATGCAGAAATTATTTTTAACTGATATCTACTATTTGTTGGGTTTTTTAAGCAGTTCAAATTCATACTCCACAACTTCATCAAAGATCCTCGTCTTGAATTCGGGGTTTCGACGACGCGAGCTAATTATTGTTCGACGTCGATTTAAGTCCGGTAGTCTCGGTGGTTGCTGATCATCTATCTCAGGTGCCTTAGTTTCACTCGGCTCGGTTTGTATTTCAAATAGGTCCTCAAAGAGGTCTCGGCTGGTCCTCTCTGCGGGGAGGCAGTACGTGCCAGCGACCGACGCTAGTACCAACACGATAAAGATGTGCATATTTAAAAGCTCAATGGGTTACTGATTTTCCCTATTTTTATATCGTATATATATAGCGACGTTGGTACAGTCGTCATCAGATATCACATATAAATACTATGTAATGCAAATTATTAGATTTGGTAATTCCAATGTTATATTATAATTCTTTCCTTGTAACGTCCCCGTTATTTAGAAACTTTGCGATAAAACGAAATATAATAAATAAGCACTGATAATAAGTACCCACAATTAGTATTAATATCCTCACTGTATAAAGATAAAATAAATTATTTACTTAACAACAAATTAAGCAATATTTATAAAATTTAATTAATTTATATTATAACATTTGAATAATTACACATTTAAGATTTATAAGATTTGAATAATTACACATTTAAGATGCATAATTTATAGATTTTTAATAACAAAAGAAACATATTAAATAAAAAATCTTCGAACGAATTCGAACCCTTGAATTGGCTTGGCCTTACCTAGAGATTTCTTTACTTTCTATAGAGAAACAAACAGCTTAGATCGAGACTTCTCTGGTCTTTCACAGGATGTTTTTGTTGGGTGTCACCTTATTGCTATTATCTAATATTTGCTTAATGTTACAAATACAATACTCTTTATATAATTTACTCAATAATATTAGAAAGTTTTTTTCTCATGTTGAATTCAAAAGTATAAATAATTGCGAGTGTACGAGTCGATGCGGCGGGAAACCCCAACTGTAAAACATCTGGCACCAGTGCGGGTGGTTTTCGACGCCGCTGTGGAATCTGATTATATATTATGAAATCATTTCAAAGAACAATTGTAAAAACCGCCATTACCGTTGACTTGGTGTTAATGTACATAGATGCCTACAACGCTACAGGACGAGACGAGTCATTGACTTACATGCATTAGATACTTATATTTGTACCTATTAGGTTAATAGTCTGACCAGGTACTTAAATAAAAAAAATATTTAAAATTTCTGTGTGACATCTACTCGTCCTTGTTGTTGTTGTTATAATGCTTGAACGAACTAATCTATGAAACTTCTAGTTGGATTTTTTTAGGTAGGCATATAACAGCAAATACATGGTAATTTTAAATTAACGTTAACGTTAACTTTAAATATTGATGTGTATAAAGTACTTAAGTCTAAGTTAATTTTTTGATGAGGACAGGGTACGATAAATTGTTAAAAAAACCGCGGGAGAAACTTACTTTTAACCTTTAATCGAAAGAAATGCTATAAAGATAGTGTTGTGACGTTTTTGTCTTTAGTAATTTAACATTTTTTTAATAAAAAAATAACCATTTGTGCCATATGCTTAGAAAGTAAAATTTTTATTTGTTTTTTTTTGTGGGCTATGTACCTGTATTGTCACATAAAAAAAGTAAAAAAACAACGAAATTATACTTCAGATATAGTTTTTAACTGTAAATATTTCACAATATATTATATTTTGAGTTATGTCTGAGCTCTACGGTGTTCGAATTTTCATTTATTTGCATATATGCGGGTGTAAAAAATTTTTTTGCATAATTTTAACTTTGCTTTAACTAAGTAGTTTGTTTAATTAAGTAGACATTTCACTGAGAAATAAATATTTGTAAATGAAAAGGACAGAGGCCGTCGTTATCACTGTGACGCAACAGAACAGCATCTGATTGTAAATGCGCAGGTTGAGGGTACGATCATCACTCGAAGCAATTATGTTTTTGCTGGACTGAACTTGCAGTGGAAAACTTGGAAGTCTGTACCACGTGTACATTCTATAGTTTCCAAAAAACAATATTTTTTATTTGTAATATATTAATATTTAGACCAAAAAAAAAATCAACTCATTTTACAAATTTTAAAATAAAATACATTAATGTACAAAAACAAGATGAAATACAAATAAGATAATTTGTACTAAAATTGAAGAAACAAAAAGTAAACAAGTGACCCCTACGAGGAAGGACTAAAAATAATCAATCACATAATATGGTGCCTCTAGCCTCTACATGTGGCTGTGTATGTAAATAAGTGGTGACATCTGTTGGGAGAAAGTATCTTAGCCTGTCTCTACATTCACGTTACCTCTCATAGTTCCCCACACTTCCGGTAGAGGCTGACGGAGTATATTATGTAGAGCAAACAAATATACATACAAGATCCTAAAATAAATAAAACGTTCAATTATTTAAGTTTACTTAAAAATCGTTTTTTTAGCTTTATTTTCAGCAAAGCAGGGTACGCAGGGGAAGCCAATAATTGGGATGAGAAACGATTTTTTAATATCAGTTCAATTTTCAAAACGCAATGTTTTTAAATTGTGTGAAGTGACGGAACTAAATAATGCTATAAAGCTATAAAAAATATTTGTAGTAAGAGATGTATAATATTTGACATATAATATAAGGACTCCGTGGCGCAACGGTAGCGCGTCTGACTCCAGATCAGAAGGTTGCGTGTTCAAATCACGTCGGGGTCATCCCTCAATTTTTGCTTTTTGTTATTATTTTTTAAATTATTATAATGATTACATACTAATTGATAGTAATTAGATATTTCACTATGAAGGTTATAAATATTTCTAGTGAGTTAATACGTATTATCCTTTTGCTGCGTGTTTGCTATTTGATTTGTAATAGATAATAGATAATAAAATTATATTTCACTTGTGACTATTAAAGATACATCCAATAATCCATTAAATATACATATTGTTATTGTCACCAATACATATAAATATTTATTTTATAAATATTAAAATTAAATACAAAAAATGCAAAAAGTTGGAGATGCCGGGGATCGAACCCGGGGCCTTTCACATGCAAAGCGAACGCTCTACCACTGAGCTACATCCCCTGGCTATGTAGAAACTCAAATTGTATGTTGAATAATTCGTTAGTCTCATGTTTCTATGATAAGTATGGTAAATAATATATATGGTTTTTATGGTAAATAATACAATATTTACAGTATGCAGTTTAAAAGAAATAAAAAAACACCAGCACAAAATGTGCTAGAAGCTATAAATTGTATGAGCCTACATTCGCATGGTTTCCAAGTAACGTCAGAAGAGTTTCAATATTCAGGTCCTGGCTCCATCATCACGCCAGCTCGTTGATACCATGATGTTGTACTATCACCTAAGCTTATAAATGGTTCTAATTGAGATTCTTATATTTTATAACATATGTATGTTAGTAGCAGTTACAGCTTGACCTAATTAAACTTATGACAATTTGAGAGGACCTCACCTTTTATTATAATCTTGAAACTGGTATTAATAAACCTACAGTAACATTTGAAAGTAATATATGAAAATTAGCTTTTTTTACCATTTTTTTTTCTGCTTACCTTAATTTATACAACGCCCGTGTGGTCAAATGGAAATAACATGATATATTCTAATTGTATGATTCCATTCATCGAAATGATGAATGGAATATATATTTTCCTCGATAAATGGACGATCCAAAATAAAGAAAAACAACTTAAACTTTGGACGCTAAAGCAATCAAGCTCTTTATCTCTATATTAATAGTTTAGATATACATAATTCTATGAATGAGTGTATACGAGTATCAAAGCTGACAATACGACGAGGGGATAATATGTATATTTAAAAAGTAAGTACAAAAACCCATTTATTGAACAATTTATTATTGTTTAAGATAATCGTTATCACAATACTAGCGAAGGTTGTCGAGGGCGTCGTTTGTTTGGTTAGTGAAGGCACTGTTAGGTGTTAGTACTTTATAGATAGTGTTTTTTATATATAATAAGCTATTTTAAAATATACACTTTTATATGTAATATTAAAAACAAATACAATTATATAAACATTTATATACCTAGTTATTATAAAAAAAAATATTTCCGACTGTACCATAAATGAGAAAACACAACAGTTTATTATTAATAAAGAAATATAATAATTATTCTTAATTATTTACTAAGAAGTAACAATGGGATTGCCAGGAGGAAAATATAGTGATATACGTGAGCACAATAGTACTTGAGGTTAACTAATAGAGTTAATATATTAAAAAATTAAATCTATCATCTACTTTTATTGGTTTCATCATTTAAGTACTTTAAAGGAAGAAATATATTGTAGTTGCTGAAGGTTATACAGCAGTGACGTGTTCGGCGAGGTGGGACCCGTCATCAACTAGGATCAGCCTCCATGATGAACTCGGCCATGAGGAGTTCCATGGTGGGCGCGATGCCGTCCTTCTTGCAGGTTACCTTAAAGCACTCCGCAATGCGCAGGATCCGCCAGCAGTGGTCCACTAGCGCGTCGAACTGCTGTTCGCAGGTGTGGATGATGTTTACCATACGTTTTGAGAGGACCTCACCTTTTATTTTTTAATAGTAGGGAAATTAGTGTTAAAATAATATATAGAGTACTAATTATGTTACGTGTACGTTAAAACTATTAAAATGTATAATTGTTTATATGGTTGATTTTTTTTGTTTATATGTATCACGTAGATATTCTTGTTTCGACAATTAAAAATGTAATCGACAATTATATAAATTGACAATCAGTTAGAAATGTTAAGTAGTTATTAAGTTTATAGCTAATAAAAAAACAACCAGCACCTACAGCATTGTTGTCCCATAAGCAGTTCTCCATAAATGACTCAAATAAGAGGTAAATATTGTAGTTCTTTTTAAAACTGTTTTGAATATTAAAAAAACCATTTGAATAAAGAATTTTTTATGCTTAATTTAAATTTAAGATATTTAAATTTATACAAGTGTCTATATAAGTTATTGAGAAATAACGATTTATAAATTTTAAAAATAATGACCATTGAAAAAGAGTAGTCGCGTGCAGAAGTAGATTAGGTAAATTATTTGTTTAGTTACCATTCGGGAAAGACTTGATAAACGTATCGGTGTTCTCGTGGTGCATGCGGTGCGAGTCCGTCAGCAAGTTGAAGTGAGAGCTCATGCACTTGATGGCGCAGCCGACCTCGCGGTCCTCGAACTTGAAGTCGTCGCGCCAGAAGTGGAAAAACTCCTCCATCTTGTCCTCTGTTAGCTGGCTCTATGCCGACAGGGAGTGACTGAGTGAATACTCTGAGGCTTTTATGAAATAAAATGTAGTTCTACTCGTGGTTAATTAACTACAAGCCGTTAACCGTTGTGGAGACCAGACGCCTCAGCCAATTCAGATGATTCTTACTTTAATCGATTTGTCTTAACCTTGCGAGTGTCACTATAGACATGACAATAATAAGAATCGACATATATCGATGAACTGTCGATGAAATACGTCAATTGGAGTATCGTTAAATAGATATTGAAAAGATTGTTAGGATCCTTTCATGATTTTTTATTTTAAGTAGCGATTGTATAGCAATTTGAAGTTGTAGTAGTGAAACAACCATTCTTGCATTTTTTTCATACTTATAATAGTAACAGTAAGTTTAGTCTGCACTTAAAGTAACAAGCTCAATAGTTCATTAGGATCCAAGAGTTGGGATCCATTTCAGTTCGGGGCTCCAAGAATTATAGGTCCCTACTGATAATCCTAATGAACTATTGGCTTGCTTATTTTCTTTATGGCTAGTATTTTGTGATTTTTTTTGGCAAGTTGACAAATGAGTATTTATTAACTTACTTCTTCTCTGCAGCTCTGTAGAGCTTCACCGAACCCCAGAGTGACATCTTTCATCACTTCCATAGTCGCATCGAGGCCAGTCAGGACGCCGCATGCCAGCAACAACGAAATCGACATCGAAATCATAATCTTTTTAAAAATATTCGACTATCGCAGTCTATCCTACCAGCCGTATCTGTATAAAATGACTTAGAGATGATATATAGAGTGTTATATAGAGTGTTTAATGGGCAGGTTACTTTGAAGCAAGCCTCAATGACATGCCATTGCCGGAGCACACAGTGGGCGTCACTACAATACGATGTCTTCATTATGTTTCGGAAATTATTGTAAAAAAACTACTTATTAGGTGAACTATTAAATAGGTAATAACAGGACAGTCGATACAGACCACTGAGTGCATCGTCATCGTACTTAGAAAAATCAATGAATCTCGTGCGGTTGTTTTGTTTATTTGTTATTAACTTGTTTGTATGAGATGGAAGGTATTATGTTTGCATATTTATTCCGGTTATTTACGTAAAAGTAATAAAAAAATAAACTTATTCCAAATACCTGTCTCCTGAAAAAAAAATCAAAGTACGTTATAAATGTGTCCCAAGTAATGAGTCCCTGCGACACAAATGGCCTCGTGCGATTCCTCGTGTGTAAACGCGTCAGGTTCGATGGGTTCAGAGTTCGATTCCCACTGGAGCACGTAAAATATGTAATCTGTCTGTCTGTCTTAGAAATCTGTCGCACTTATAGTCACGCTTGTGCCACTGCACTACGACTACTCCCATTAGGAATTTATTGATGAACGAAATATTCAATTCCAACAAGGTCACAAACGAATATGTTAAACTGGTAACATTCTTTTATTTGAATTCGGTTAAAAATATATTTTTATGTGCGCAAATTATAGAGAGTAAGAGAGAGTCCTCCTTCATTAAGAATTCTTTAAACTACGAGTACTTAGAAGTGTAAGGAATATAATCTCTTATACTTTCCCTGGATTTGTAAGTAACATTTAATTGTGCTAGTAACAGGCTTTAGTGGCGAGGTGCGACCAATTAATAAAGCGACGTGCGACAGCGATGTCTTAGAAAGTTCTAATTCTTCAAACTTTTGCTAAAAGTTGTAGATGTTCAAATATTTAGTAGTAGTTTTAGTAGAAAAATAAAAAAAATTGTTGTTAAAGAGGTATAAACTTACAAATACGTGAGATAGTCCAATTCAAGATTTGAAATTTTTGTGTTTAATCCTCTTTATTGGTTTAAGATAGATAAAAATATATGTAAGGAAAGTGGGTAAGAAATTTAAAAAATATTTTTACGCTTCATATATTTATGACGAAAATAGTCTCCATTTTTTTATCATGGAGATAAATGCATTTATAATTAATTTTAAATGGAAAGAGGAGAGACTTTACGAATGCCCATCGTGTCTCCACTCTCCGCAGACAACAACGACGTCGGAATAGAATTCATTTAATTAATATTTGTACAGTGTCGCGTGACCGCGTGTGTGGCGCACAGTGCGGGCTGCGTGTGCGCAGCGACTCTGACAATTACTGGTATGTGTCCGTGCGATACAACCTCACTCCACGCCACTTACTATGTATAGGAAGCATCCTATAGATATAAACTCTTGACTCATTCCATAGATCTATGGAATGCTCTGTAAGGTAGGCACACAGGGAACTTAGTCTGAAGACAATCTGTTCCCATTTTCCACCGATTATTTGAAGTATTGCGCGTTGAGAGGCAGAATTCAACGACGCGGTTTTTATTGGTACCAGAACGAAGAAATGGTTATATTTTTAAAAAATAATTCATTCCCTTCAAGTGGGAATCAAATCCACAACACACTTATGTTATTGCTTCAATTATTTTGACGTAATCCTGATTTTGGTAAATATTTAAAAAAAAATTGAACCCCTATCAGTGTGACATACTTTGTTATTACAATTTATTGATAGGACCAAAAACCAGAAATAAAAAGAATGTATCGAATTTACTGCAAATAAGTGTATTGTTCGTTTGTTTTGGATCGATATCCATTATATTTCAATTATTTTTGTTACGCGTCTACACATGCTCATTCCTTCTTTCTATCTTCTCTGCTATACAGCAAAAGCTTGAAGTTTAATTATACCATAATTATAGAGGCTTGTGGTTTTTCGTCGAAAAAATATGTTTTAATTTGATATGTTAGACAGGTATTCATACAATTGTAGCGAGTTTATATTGCGGGAGACGCTTGCGTCCGGTTGCTCTCTATAATCGGCGGTAAGTGCCGACTCGCCTCGCCAGGTCGGAATATGTGCAATATTAGCGTGCCCTTGAATTGGCTACAACCTGATCAAATGAAACTACAGCGTCTCACGTACGTGTTGCTTTTAAATTCCATATTTTGGATATAGTCGGTTATTTAACTGATGTAATTTTGGTTTTAACACATCGACTGATTTCTCGGAAACTACTGGTTCGGGTTGAAAAACTATTTTAATGTTGGATAGTCCTTTTGTTTATGGAAGAAGATCATCATTGTTTTTGATCAACTTTTGTAGAAAGAAAGAAAGAATTCTATATATAATATTTGTGGCTGTATCCGCATAGACTATAGAATAGAAAAAATATAGTTTTAATTACATAAAGATTGAAGATTTTGTATAAAGGTTTTAGACCGACAAGAACACATATGTACGTAGTATTGTTTGTAAAACACAAACGCCTGTCTTGACTGAAATAGTCACCTTTATTAATGTAGGAGTATAACAGTTAAAATATTTAAATGACATATAATTTAAGTAATAAATAAAAAATAAAAATAATTTATTTCAGATTAATATTCATATCAATAATGAGCATATTCTTATTTTATGAGAAACCTAAAAATATTGTATAATACGAGTGTTTTCCGGTTTCATTCTTTACTTATTGTTAAAACGTGTTTTCAATAGTTTTTACTGTACCTCTACTTACTCCAGTCTATACGGCACGTCCACTCGCGCCTCGTGCAGTAAATTGGCTCAAACGAGTTTGCTGATAATAATTAGTTAGGGACGGGCAAGTGAGTGCCTTAGAGTGCTGGCCGCCGTCGAAGAGCTCTCCTTTCCAGCTGCAGCTCCGGTCCACGACCTGTGAGACCGCCTGTGCCTGCACTTTGCACTAACTTGTGAAATCGTGAAGGATTAATTCCTTTATTGCGCACGATTTTTGTTACAAACTCTTATTTAATTTGGTTAAATTGTTAGTGAGGGATAAAATTTTCACGTAAATTTGACTGTAACTATGTAGATATGTATATTAGTAGATATTTTTGTATATCAACATGGCCGCCGTAATAAAATACTGGATTGGATACTTTTATCTATAACATAGCATTATATTGTGGACAAATATTTGCAAAAACGCTTAATTTTAATAATAAAGGATTAGAAATACTAAAAATATAAATGTAAATAAATATTTCACTTCCTCGAGTGTGGATGGAACCCACAACTAGTCGATTTTACAGTCACACTTTGTGCCACGACTGGTCTAAATGAATCTTATATATAATAGGTACTTGCGTGTCGTCGTACGTGACACCTCATACAAGTCACGCCAAATGTCACGCAAACACTTCCCCATATATTGTAACGTGATAAATATTTATTGTTGTCTTTACACAGCTCGTACAATAGCAGTGATAGTAGACAATGTACGCTTAGATCTTAAGTTGTAGCTTCACGCTGTATCCCGGTAATAGCAAGTTAGTGTTGAGACACTCCGTTCTTCACTTTTTACGCTCGAGTCCTCATTGATTCTTTTGTCGTTTTTGCGAGAGGAAATAGTAGAGTAGAAAACAAATTTGTTATGTTGTGACGTAAAAATATACCTTTGTGAGTTATCTCATCAAAACGAGAATAGTGAAGACGAAACTGAAGCAGAACTAGCGAGTGCTAATTCCTAATATTAAGAAAATATCTCAGAAAATATATGCACAATTTTTTAAAGAACTATATATTTCTATACTAATGTGTAAAATTTCACATAATATATTCAAATATATAAAAAAATGTCCTCCATGGGCTTAGAAATATAGTTTTCTATGAAAGCCCCCAGTAATGTAAGCTTATACTCGTATAGAGCGGCGTGCTGTGGGCTGTAGTATGTGGCGCGCCGCGGCGAGCGGGGACGCAAGCTACACGAGGACGCGTCATTGTTGCGCCTCCCTTCGCCTCTGGGAGAGGAGCTCAGAGCATCATGTAATGTTAGATTTTATCTTGAATTCCTTTTTTAATTATTTTCTTTTGTGATAATTATATAATTGAGGCCGTCCTTGCATAGGTGCACAGCGTGGTTGTAAAAACGATGGTTGTGGATTCGATTCCCATTCTCGACAAGAAAAGCGTAGCGTCGACCGCCAGTCAACACGCAATGTTTCCAAAACTGGGTGGAAAGTGGGAAACAGAGTGCCTTAATACTTCGTTTCCTCTGCCATATGCGGGATACAGAGTAGAGGCAAAAACTAATACATATATGATTTATATGACGCAGTTGTTTTCTGCTTCTCGAATTTTAATATTAAAAATTTTCCATTTCGATGTGGTTGAAAAAAATGTTTAGTCGAAATTAAAACATATAATCTTCCATTACGTACTCTACAACATAAAAGACGCGGATGTAAAGAGAAAAATGTGTGCTAAAGAATAATTTATATTAAATTTAAATGACTCTATATTTGCTGGGCGGTCAGACAGACAGGACGAGCACGGTGGTCTAACAATATATATATATGAAATGGCCGTCTGCGTGATATGTCGTAAACACTACACTTCCTTCATTATCGACGCGAGGTGTTAACTCCGACACGTTCGACTGCTTCATTGTCAGTGACTGAGTCTAATGTATGTTTATTTTTTTTTGAAGTACTTGTATTGTAAGTTTACTATGCATATGCAAATTTTAGCTTAATTTGCTGCTTTATTTATTATGTAAAATAACAATTAAGAGAAGTCTTTATTTACATGAAGTTCCCGTAAGCCGTCACCCTAATAAAAATAATTCGTTTTCTCATATATTATAATACTAGCGGCCCGCTCGCGGATTCGCCCGCTTAAAATACATGATTATTGATTTAATAAGTGGAATAAATTAAATTAAAATTAAATTAGCTTCACGCTGTATCCCACACACAGCAGGGTAGGCAGAGGGAAC
>DWAN01001244.1:0-18564 GCA_018230445.1 Heliconius hewitsoni
AATAAGTATTTAACTTTCCTAAGTGTGGATTAACACTTTAAAAATGTTTAAAAATTATTATTATTTATTAATATTTTCATTTCTTCGCTTTGGTAACAAGGCAAAGCGCGGTGTTGAGTTCAGCCACTCAACACGCAATGACTTAAGTAGGAAAGTGGGCAATGCAGTGTCTTAATTTTCTTCTTTTAGTAGGTTTCCACCAAGCTGAGGAGGATTATATAGTATATGATATAAGTATGAATGTGCTTGAATTTGGCTATTCTGTATACTTCTCCTTGTCTATTTTGTTGCAATTTAGCCCAGCTATTGAATAATTTTCATAGTATCAATTAAATATGCAGTTATAATATAATGAATGAATCATAAACGGATTTATCAACGGCCAGTTATGTAAAGTGCAATATCAATTATAGTTGTACACGGTACAACACGTTCCGCAATTGCAGGGCGGGTCTCGTGAACTGTGCCGGTCGTTGCCCCCTCAGCCAAATCTACGACTTTCTAATGGGATTAAAGTTTCGTTACTTAAGACGCGACTTGGACCTTAACTGAGGTACAATTGGAGTGTACAGTGGTTTTTTTTTGGTGTCACGCGGTGTATCCTGTACACAACAGGGTAGGCAGTGGGAACCTAATGTGAAGACAATCTGTTCCCACATGTCGCTGAAAATAGAACTCATCGCTGCGCTTTGTCTCGATCGACAGCCGAGCGAAGAAATGTAAAATAATAAATATTTCATTACTTCGAATGGGACTCGCACCCACAACCTGCGCCACGACTGCCCTCGTCTTTCTATCCTATCCAATTTTCTCCCATATATAATTGTCTACTAAACGTTTCACATAATTAATATAATAAATCCAACACACGTACAATACTTCAGCATCATCGCTCAATAATTGGATAGCTTTACAGTACATGTGCAATTACACTCTCGTAAAGCTAGAGATCGAACCGGCGAATGCGCTTTCACTGGCTTGTCGATCTCGTCGATGTGCAACTGAAACGCTTCAGCCGTACCGTTCAGTTAAGATTCGAATTCGTGTAGCAAAATTGCCTTTTCCTCTCTCCCCAGTCTGTGTCGCGCGGGGAGTTATTCATGAAATGCCTTATGGACACTTCACTTATCTAAATAGCTGTTTCACATTATGTGTTTTCCTCTATTGATACTTATAAATTTTACACTAATAGTCCACAGTGCAAAGTGTACTATAAATTATGATTGAAATTCTTGTCTAATTTTAAAGCCGATACAAATAGTCGTAATCGTAAAATGAACTGTATGTGACGCACAAATATTATAATCAATAAATCAAAATCAATTTAACTTCTAATGCGTTTGATTTTAAATTACATTTAACTTTACAAATACAAGCACATCTATTGTAGATTATTTTCATTACAAAGTATTGTATATTATTAACTTTTACCTACGGCTTCGCTGATATGGTCAAATAGAATTCAGCAGCAGGTACAGTCAGATCGACAACATTGATGTAATGAAATAAAGCCTTACAGATTCGACACAAAAAAAAATTGATTCGTACCAGTAGTCTCTGAGACCCTGAGTGCGTTCAACTGAATAAACATGGTAATCTTAGTTATAAAGTATAGATAGTATAATTTTAACATCTTAACTAGAACATTTATAAATAGGTTTCTAACTTAACTTAACTTAGCTTCACGCTTTATCCCTAGCGGGGTAGTCAGTTTCTACATTTTTTAAAATTTGATACACTAATATTAATGATGTGATTTCAACCCAACCATGTTTACAGTAGCTTCATCATGTTATTGTGACAGGTCCAAATCGAACTCTTCCGGCGCCTCCAATGTCGTATCTGTTAAACGTTCGACGTATTCGTATTTATCACAACGCTCGAAATAGTCCTTATCAGCGCCGTTCTGAGGTCAGTGGGCGCTACGTTGACACAAGCGATAGTTAGGGCTACTGTACACTGACTGACAGGATGTTTAAATGTAAACATATTATGTCAAGCAGTGTTTCAACTCCTTATATATAGTTTTTGTTTTAGAATAAGTCGTTGCTCGGTCATACGCTACAATTAGGAGAAGCCGTTCTAAATATTGTGCTGACACCGGAATGTAGTTCACGATGAATCATCTATTATAAGCGTTCATAATGATGATTTGTCATAACCACTTTCTATATTTTTTTCTGGTGTGTCTTTCAAGCCACAAGTAAAAGTATAGCCATTTTTTTAGTTTCACGCTGTATCCCGCTTGAAGTAGGGTAGGCAGAGAGCCGCCTAGTTTTAAAACACTTCCCTTTCCACTTTCTAGCTCTGCGTGTGGAATGGCGGAACTTAACTCCGCGCTTTGCCTTGATACCAGAGCAAAGAAATGAAGATATTAAATATTTCATATCCTCGAGAAGGTAACGCGGAATCACAATCTGTTGCCACACGCTTGTACTCCTGCACCACGACTGGCCTTAATTTTTTTTGTGAAAATTTATAATATGGTCATCTTTATGTACGAAAACCCTAATAGCTCTGATTAAATTCCTATAGTTTCTGCGTAGTAGTTTTCGTTTCATAACAACGTTATCTTTTTAACATCGCTCGTAAAATGCGTTGAATGGACTTTATTATTATTATGGAAAATCATTTTCATTCAGATTTACAATCATTTACAACACATTAGCTTCTTATATATATCATTTTAAAATATATGTACGTATTAAAATATCTCTATCTAGTGAAATAATAGAGGCCCGTCGTAGCGCAAGAGCGTAGCTTGTGAATGAAAACGTGCCAGGTTCGATCCCGACTCGAGGAAATGAAATATTTAATATTTTTATTTCTTCGCTCTAGTGTACAGACAAATCACGGCGTCGACGACAGCCTCCAAAAACGGCTGAAACAAAAGGACGGAGTATTATAACACTAGTTCTCTCTGTATATTCTAACGTGACGCTAATAAAAAAATATCTGAGTCGATAAGACTTAGCCGTGCAATTTAAATATAATACATAAAACATCAATAAATGTTAATTATTTATTAGTTTCGTAAACGCATTTTAGTACAATATTGAATGCCCTTCTCAGCGGGTGCGGAAAAAAGCAATAAATAACCGGAGCGTGCTCTCAGCGTATGCCCTCAAATGATTTAATGCAGACAGGCCTACCGCTGGCTCCGTACAGACACTGTTCTTTGTTGTGTTGAAACTAACTTAACTAAACAAATTTGTATAAGAAAATACTGAAATAATAATACTGTGTGTACTTTTTAAACAATTGACACTACCTAGCCGTGTTGGTTGGTAAACATGAATACTACGAAGGATTCTTTTCTGTATTTGCTGTTGACCTTGCCTTCTTTTATAAATTATTTTGTATTGATAATGATATTTTTCAAGGTCACGCTGTATTATTCCGAATTTATCAGGGTAGGCAGAGGGAACCTAGTGTTAAGATACTCCGTTTCCCAATTTCCGCCGAATTCTTGAGGCATTGCGTGTTGAGTGGCGAAACGCAACGCCGCGCTTTGCGTCGACAACAAAGCGAAGAAATGAAAATATTAAATATTTCATTTCGTCAAGTGAGTTGAACCCAAAACCAGCTTAGAACCACATGCTTGTGGCCCTGCGCCACGACTGGCCTCCATATTATAAACTAAATGGTTTTCTTAAATAAAATTAAATATTTTTAGGCTGTGATAACACGAAGTGTTTAGTGAGGTGCCATGCAAGGTACGCCCTTAGTTCTTATTATCAACTGGGTAAGGATCACTGACATAAATATGTATTCTGCTTCAATACAAACGATGTGCTTCTTCTGTCAAGTTAAAACTAGTTCTGGTAGACGCTGGATATAAGATGTTGAAACATTCGGATACACGCAATTATCGGCATTTTTTTTTTGTAGCAAAATTTAACATTTTGAAAATATTAATTTTATTTTAAATATCATTTTAGAATATAAGAATAACTTTATATATTACTTAAAATTCGTTATTCTAAAACATATATTTTAATGTATCTCTTGCTTGTAAATAACATTATAATGATACGTTACAGTTACCACTTTCAATTTTGTATCGCATTATTTATTATGCCGCTTGCGCTTTCTATTTTGAAATTTTACCTATGCTTATCAAAGTTTAGCCTATGATCTGCTATTTTATATGTTGCCTAGTAACCTAAGTAACCTAGTGTTAAGATACTTCCCACCTTTCCGCCGGATTCTGGGGGCATTACGTTTCGAGTGGCGGAACTTAACGCCACGCTGTGTCTCGTTATTAAAGCGAGGAAATATTAAATATTTTATTTCCGTGATATTAAATAGTTCATTATCATTTCGAGTGACAATTGAGCACACAGCCTGTCGCATTTCCAGTCGCCCGCTTCTGCCGCTGCACCACGACTGGCGTCACCTCCGATAGAAAATAATATTATAATTTTAATTTGACACCTACTTAAATATATTTCTTTGTCAAACATAAGAAATAAACTTTACGTGTATAGAAATATTAAACTATGAATATGTAATTTCTAAAATCCAGTATCATATTGTAGCAGAACAAGTTTGAAAACAATTTTGCTAATTCTTAATAAAATGAGAATCGCAATACGATATTTCATCGGTTCGTCTTGGTTTCGTCTCTTTTGGACTATTTATAGAAGATGTCTATAGATATTCAAAAAATATATTTAATTATACCATTTTAAGTATAACATGCAATTTAGCTGTTATTGAAATTACTGGATTTATTAAAGGAGTGTCTTAACACTAGGTTCCCCCTGCCTACCCTGCTGTGTGCGGGCTGTATCCCGCAGTGAAGCGGATTTATTTATTATATTTAGATTATTGTAGGTAATAACCTATTAATATAGGTAATAAATTCGCCCTAATAAAATACAAAATGTAGGTGTGATCAGGAATCTAAAAGAGCTAGTGACACGCAAGTGATTATGTCTCGAAATATACCCATGACCTTCTAGAGGTCGTCCCTGTCTATCCACGCTCGTTAGGCGATAATGTAATTTTTGAATGGATTAGACCGATTAAAAATCACCATTGGCTCCCTGCCAGACCTATCTGTATAAACATTTCGAATTTAAAGAAAATGTCGTTACGTCAGAGGATCAATATTACGTCTTCCGTCTGAAGGAATTTCAGTCTTGGAAATTTAAATGGCTATAAAAATACTTATTAATATTTTTGTGGGTGTAGGTACACCTACTGAATAATTGTTGTGTCGTACAGTAAGTTCTTTGGATCTCTTGATTACCGCACAAAGTAATTGAAAACTCAAATGATTTATAATTTACTTATGATCGCCTACAATTTTATTCCCGGTCCCGTTCTCGTAGGAATTTCCAAAAACCCGTTCTTAGTGCTTTTATTCAAATTCTCCAATCTACGTACATGCCAAATTTCAGCTGCTTATGTCCAGTAGTCTCGTCCGAACATTCTACACTAAAGCTTATAAATATAAAATAAGTTAAAAGGTCATTTAATAGAAAAATATATTAAGTGTAATCACTTTATATCCCACAATTTTATAGAGAAATTTAATTTAACTTAATACAAGTTGCTTTTAGCTTCGTTATATTGCGGAAAAATATTTGCAAAACACATACGTGCTATAGCACTAAAATTAATGATGTTGAATAATATACAACATTTCCTGCAAAGCTCTTGCCTTTGAGCTAAATGTGCACCTGAAATACATACATATGCCAACAACTTCCACTTTCCAATATTGTTACTTCAAGGCGGCCTGGCCGACCGTTCAAGAGATCTACGTCGTTAACAGGCTAACGATGAAAGACTGCATAGCGTGCCTGCAGTTGGCTATTATATTGAAATTAACGATCCAAGTACCTACTTCTTAAGTTTCAAATATCCAGCGCTATTGTATGTCATTTTCGTTTTGTAGAGATTTACATATCTGTTTCTAACATAGTATTAGATACAGTTGTAAGAAATGTACTAAATTATTGTGTAAACTATTATTGTAATACTGTGAAATTGGCAGCGTATTGAGGCGCCATGGGACAAGGGTACAAGCGTGCGACAGTAAACGCCACGGTTGTGAGTTCGATTTCCACCCGGGGGAATAAAATATTGAATATTTTCAATTCCTCGTTCTGGTAATAAGGCAAAGCGTGTTCAATACGAGTTCCTTTATTCAACACGCCGAACACGAAATGCCTTAAAATTCTTTGGAAAGTGAGGAACGAGTGTAACCTAATGGGCACGGAGTGTCTTTACACTAGGGTCCCAAATTTCCTGTGCCCATCCTGCTATATGTAGGATACAAATGAGCAGAAGCAGAGTATAATCTAATGTAGTGACGCAGATGAAGAGTATAAAGAATGTGCATGTCGTGGTTGTAGGTTCGAACTTTGCATTTTAACGTTCACTCGTGGTAACTTAGATTTCCAAATATTTCCGTTTTGTCAATAGCTATTAGTGTTACCGTGTTTCAAGGATGAGGCGCAGTGGAGTTCTTTCGCCGTTATTTGAGAGGAGCTTTAAAACTTAATTAAAGGAAATCACTAATCTTATTTTATTAAAATCTAATCAATTTATTCAAATTCTTACATTATTGTATAAAATACATTTAGATATAATAAACAATAATAAGGACAAGCGAACTTCAACTAGGCACTCCTCGCCATTTGGAACATTAAAGTAAAACCGGGTGTGGTGAATTATGTTAGTGGCACATAGAAACAGCGTTCGTTGACCCCTCGCTAACAAAGAAGCTCTGGAATATTCTGTTACCATTTCTGGAAACATATACAGTTCGCCCACCACAGCCTACAGGGGTATGCTGTTGATCATTACTCACTGCGACCGTGTTGTGACTAAGATATCTACATTTGTATAAGCAATTATTTTAGTACACGCCCGATGCAGACCTTTAATATAAACAAGTAGGTATCAATTTACTATGAAAACACTTGTACAACATAATAGTTTATTTAAAAAAAATAATCAGCTTCACGCTGATTTAGGAGGCTCTGATCGGATAGATCAGATCCAACCCACACCAGTCGCGATTACAGTCACAGTTTGTGCCCTGCGCCATCACTGACCCCAATAGGCCTCAACTGTTAATTTAATAATAATTAATTCGATTTTTAAATATATCAATAGACCTATCGAAGCTGCGCATGCGTCACCCTCGAGATAGAATTTAAAAATGTATTAAATCCATCAATCACGAATAAATCAAGACAGCGATGCTAGGCACAAAGCTCGGTCGGCTCTCACAAAAGCTGTCATGAGTTTATAAATAGTTAGAATATCTCGGCGTGGGCTTTGGTGCTAGTGTACCTAGTGGCATCGTTATTTTTTTTTTTAGAGCCTGTTTTATTTATGATCGTTTATATACGATGGTGTGGGATTCATGTGTAAATTCTGGGTAACTAATACTAATAAATTTAATGAATTTAGTTTTTTGTTTTATCTCCAAGTACAAATTCAAAAAACATTTTAATATGAAACATTCGCAAATGTAAGCAATGACTCGTATTTTTATAATATTAATTAGTCAGTCGTATTTGTTGTATTATAATATGAATACACGCGAAGACGCCGGAGACAGGTGGCGTCCTGGTGTACGTTGACTTCGCGGCCTTGGCGTCCACTCGTCTCAATGGCATGCCATACCGCGTCACTTTATGTTTTTTCCTCAAGGCCGGTTACGTTAAACGACTATGGGTTTACATGGTTTTTTGTAAGAATTGTGTGAAATGTAGTTATATATATCGAGTAGTATTATAGTTTTTTAAATGTACTAAAAATATTAGATGTTTCTGAAAATATTAAATATTAGATAATTTGTAATATTAATAAACGTGTATTTAAAAAGTTCTATTACTATGGTGACAGCTGAACTTAATTTTTAAATATGATCACATTTAACAAGTGAACGAACTGATTTCAAAACCCACTACTCTAATTGGCTAGTTGGTGGATGACGACATTCATGTCTGCGCCCCGTCTACGTCGCTCTACTTCCCGGAAACGTATACCACACTGCCTTCCTGCTGCTGCTGTACTATCAAATTTATATACATTGTATAAGTATCCCATATCACCCAAACAGATAATGAGGTCGTGGCGTAGCGGGACAATGTACCGACTGAATGAGAATGACGACGATTGTGGATTTGATTCCCTTGCTCACTCGAGGGAGTAAATTCTTTTCATTTGCTCGCTCTCCTATCAAAAGTAAACTCCGTTGAGTTTCGCCACTCAACATGCAATATCTCGAAAAATGAGATGGAAAGTCAGGAACGGAGTGAACTAGATGACACTAGATTCCTTCTGCCTACCCCTGTTTTATGCGCGATACAGCGTAAGAGATAGCAGCGTAACAGAAATGAACAACCCGTCAACCGAAATGAGGACGAGAGAAATTAAACCACACACTACATTAGGACGCTAATATAGTTCTTTCTCGTTGACGTCACTCGACCGCCATTGTTCCTGACAGCGACTTACTTACTACTACGAATGTAACTGTGATTTTGATGAATGAGTTTCACTCTTTATGTCATTGAACTTTGATCTGGTTCCGTTCGATGTGGGTGTTGGAAATGAGTGAAGATATGTATATTTAGTTACATTACTACACCTGGTTACGATCTGTTGAGCTTAAAATGTATGAAAGTGTGCACTTGAAAGATATACTCTAATTTACTGTAACATTATTTTTTACAAAATTATAAACTTTTTAGATGCACCTGAAACGAATATATTAGTCATTTAGGCTAATATGCTTGGACTGGTTAAGTTTAATTTTAAAAAATAAGTGTGTTACACGTGCCCATTATTTCAGTTTAAAATATAATAAAAAAAAACTGTTGTGTAAATATATACTGTAGATTTAATCATATGTAAATTATTTGTCTTTTAAATAATATAATAATGTTTTAAAAAAAGACCAATAAAATTATACAATAACGTTGGAGATCAGCGTTCAAAACGTTTCGTGTATGATGTTTAATGAATGTAAGTATCTTATTTACTAACCAAAATTGGTTAATATAAGGTCGAGCTTAGCATTCGCAAAACGCTTCTAACCAGGAAGCGATGTACCGTTTACCTCACGTTACGTTAGCTTATTGTATTTACTGTGTATCGTCCGGCGGGTGAGGTTATGCATTATAATTCACAAGAGCTGTCAACAATGCTCCGGACTTTTATCGCGACCACCATCAACATATATAAATTTAACGTTAAAGAAAATAACTAGTGTACATCACTATTAGGTACACAGAAAATAAAACTTTCTTATTTTGCCTAAGATGTCAAGGAGTTAGCCTATTTCCAGACGTCTCGGAAATCGATGTGAGATGGGTGTCGCACTGCAGATACCTAAACATTACTCCCTGCGCAACCTATCGGTGAAATTACGTCGAACTTGTATGTATTTCATATAAAATAATAACTTTATTGACCGTATCTATGAACGACGTGCGTTTATATTATATATCTAAAAATCTCCGCCGCGACGTTACGGAAGAGAAAACAATTGCAATACATTCGAAAAGTAAAAGCTTAAATGACAGCCTCAACAATGTTCGATTAGCTTATTACAATATTAATTGAGAGTTGTTCAATCATATATCTAATAAGTTGACCGGCGGCAATGGTCGTTGTCTTCAATTAACCCAGTTGCTGCTGCGTACGTTTTGTTTAGTCTGCCCGATGTCTGCTTTCTTCTACCGGCTTGCTGTGGCGAATATAGTATAAGTTGTGTCTGTTCTATGACAGAACCCAGTGTTCTTGTATTACGTGAGAGTTGTGTACACGTGTGACAGTAAGTACGTATTGGGGCAATCGTTCATTCATTGTGAAACACGTACGTTACGCTTAATTTTTTTTTTAAATGTAGAGCCGTCGTGGCTCAGAGGTGCAAGCGTGTGTGTGTTAATACGACGGTTGTGGGTTCTATTCTCAGTCGGGGTATATGAAATATTTTTAATATTTTCTTTTTGTTGCTCTGGTGAGGAGGCAAAGCGCGGCGAGTTCCGCTACTCTATAATGTTTTAACATAAGGTTCCCAAGTTCCCTCTGCTTACCATGTACAGACATGTGGGTTAGAAGAGCGTGAAGCTAAAAGAAAGCCTAAATTCCTAATGCGTTTAAGTTGAATTCTTGGCATGTTTCGTGTTTGCAGTGATTTGCCAATTGCTTTTATAATAAAGCTGTCGCAATTTTGTGTTTATCTGTGACATTGTTGAGGCTTGCTCAACAAAATGCGTTTACTACTAAACTATAAAAATATAATTTTGTATTTCATTCTTAGCGATGTAACTAGTAGTTTTGCGCGTTGGTATTTAGAAACACGACACGTTAATGAATATTATCTTCTACTTAACTCTATAGTCAATATAGAGTTACCGATTTACTTTCGTTGTTAGTTAAGTTACTTCACTTCCTTGATAGTTTAATTTGCATGTGCTAAAATTGACGCTGTCTTGGAACATTTGCTTTACACTATTTGATATAAGATAACAGGATAAGCGCAGCCTAATCTATTATGCAATATATTAGCTGTTAGGACGCAAACAAAGATGTAATACGGATAATACGAATGAGGCCAGTAGAGGCGCAGGGGCATAAACGTGCAAAATTAATTTAATATTTAGTATTTTTATATCCTCGCTCTGGAAACGAGCAACAGGTAATTCGGCGAAGGATAAGGAACGGAAATAGTTTAATGTGTACGGAGTGTCTTAACACTAGTTTCTCCGGTTCGCTTAAATAAAATATAATAAAAACAAATGTAATACGAAACTTATCCATTAACAGTTTTTTCTTAAAAACAATTACAGCATACGAAGTGGTTATTTTTTAATATAAATGTATTTACAATTTTAGTTTTTTTGTACACCTCAGAGTAGGTGACGAGACAGTAAGACGGCTGACCCAATTGGCACAAGCTTACATCTTTAAAAGAGTACTACTTCCTTTACTTTCCTTGAAATTGTACGTATCTATAGCTTACCTAGAAAGCTACCTACTTTTTTAATATTTATTTCACTACCTAAATATATATTTATTGAAATTGTAAAAATAATGAGATCAAATCAAAAATCTCTCTTAGTATTTACATTTTAGATTCTTATATCATTCTGAAGGCAGCAAATTAAACAAAGGTAACCTAGTGTTAAAGCACTCGGTTTCTCACTTTCTGTCCAATTTTCAAAACAATGTCTGGTGTGGCAGCACTAAACGCCGCGCTTAGTCTTACGAGTGCGAATCACATCCACGACCGTAGCGCTTACAGTCAAATTCAATAAACTAATTTTGACTAGAGAAATTCGGCCTCATCATACAGTCGCCTTTCTACTAGAAAGCCTGTAAATAGTCTTTTATTTTCATGGCAACTCCACCTACGTACAATCAGCCTAATCGCTAGTATAGCCTTTAATTTTTTCCATCATATACACCTTAAGTTTTGTATGCGTTCATATTTTTATTGTCCTTGTAAATATTTTATGAGAATTTTCTAGGGTCCTGTCTATCTATAAGTATGTGTGTAGCATAGTAGCTCCCAAACAGATTAAACGATTTTGGTCTAGAGTTTTTTTAGTCTTACTCGAAAATGTTATTAGTCACAATTGAGGGAAAATATATTCCGTTTGAACATCATCCGATCTTTTATATTCTTTGTTTACTTTTAAGGTTTTGTATCGGGTCGCTTATTGGTTTATTAATTTTTTTTTAAATTAATGTTATCTTATTTAATAACATTGTTCGTTGTTAATCGTTTTATTTTGGAAATACATTTGCTTATAATATAATTATAACATTTTGTACACCTTTTGCTCAAAGCTAAGCTGGAGTCACGTGGTCGTGTTATATGACGTTTCGCAGTTCTACACGCCCATTTGCGTGCCACGAGTGAAAAAACTTGGCATTGGTCACCCGCCCGTTTTATCCTACGGCGCTGTGTCGGTGGCGTCTCGCCGGCGCTTGCTCGTAACGCTGGAACACTAATTAGCGAATTTGTTTTAGTGCTGCCATATGTAAAATAATTATGAGAATAATTTGATATTTAGGCAAATTGTTACTAGTTAAAATCGTTTCTTTTTAAATGAAACTATTTTAACCGGATTAATCGCGTATATTTAGTATTCGTTTCTTTTTTATGTTTTAGATAAATTAATTACCTTTTTTGTTTTTAATAAGACAAAGCTACAATTACAGTCTTTATGAATATTGTATACAAATATACCTACGTTACATCTTAGTAAGATTATAATTGCGCGCTGTTAATTTTGGCACAGATCAGTGCCTGCGTGTTGTGACTATTTCAATTATGTTTGCTGTAATTGCGGACTACAGTTTAATTATACACTTAACCATGAGAGCCTTCTCGGGTTTACTTTGAATTTTGAATAATAATATAGTATTTTCGTATTTCGTTGCAGTCATATTATAGATTTCTTGTTAAAAATTATAAATATGTTTCTTTAAATAACTAAGTAAGGATGCATCGCTTATGATTATGACACACTGCAGTCTATAAGTACATATAGGATAATATTATTACACATATAAGTTATATTAGATAATTGTGTACTTCATAGTGTAAGTGTGGCGTTAGATTTTACCACATAGGGCGCAGTCTCAACGAAAGCAAATAGTTATATATAGTCTATATCATGAAATTATACGTATAAAAATAATATTAATATGTATAAAATTTTATATTTTCAACAGAAATCTGTTAGATTTTTAATGATCTTAAAAAAACTACATTTCTTATCAAAACCAATCAGACATTCAATTTGATCAATTCAATCGTTTTTCATTTATATTCTTATTTCCATATCGGCGCAGTAATTTGATATTTAAATGTTCTGCCTCTACACTCAGTACGCATTTGCTTCTTAAAATGTTGCAAATTGACCGTTTCTGATCATAGTACAATTTACTTCAATTTTAAACTTCTGACATCCTCATTATGCCTTGTCATTAAATCTTTATAGAAATGATACGTATATTAAACGGCGGATATAGTTGCGTTCTTTGATACTTACTACTTAATTAAGCTACTTTGTATATAAGTAGTTTTATGAAACTCTTGGCTTCGACAACTTGCTACTAAGATGGTCATGATAAAATTGCCGCTGCTTATAACTTTTTAATATAAGGTATTAACTGAGATACGTTTTAAAAGACATGGGATATTATCTTGCAATAACATATTTTTGATTTGATGAGATGGTTGTGACTTTAAATCCAAATCTGGGTTTTTAGGTCTGTTTGGACAACTATATTCTTGTGATCTAATTAATGTATATAGCGTAGGAGTATAAGTACATAAAACTAAAGTTTGCCTTTATATAAGCACGTAATATAAGTACATGAAGCTAAAATATACCTTGAAAAATGTTTATTATTTGATGCATAAAAAATTGTTAACAAATTTAACAATTGCTTAGTCTTTATGCAATCTATTAATAGGTCAATCAATCGATCATAAATTTTGTACTACAACCAAAGTGTTGGTACTGTATGTACAAAAATATTAACATGATAGGTGGGAATGAAGCATTAAAAATATTCTCTCGGAAGTGGAATAGCGATAACAAAAAAAAATTATGTTACGGTTTTATGTGGTTCCGCACTTTCTTCATTCTTTCTTTTGTTGCTTTTTTAATTATAATTAATTTTAATTTTCTCGGGGTCACGCCGTGGTATCAAGCTAATATAATGTCTACAGTTCCTTTGAGTACATAAATACAAACTTTAAAGTCTACTCAAGATCCGCATTTTTGCATAATTTTCGATGCATTTTGTGCGAAACTCGCCGCATATTTCTCGTGGAACTACAGCTACGAACAATACATATAATAGATAAATTATTAGTATTATACTATTATTTCATTTTTTTATTTGTAGTGAAATTTATACAAAAATGAGCGCATGCGCGCCCGCAAACCTAGTTTTGTTAACTTAATTCGCCACTATATATGGCGTATTTTTTCCCTAAACCCACAATTATGAAATTTGGAAAGTGAGAATTTAATTTGTAGTACAGAGAAAGGATAAAATCAGGAAAAATGTAAAGTTATAGTTATATTTATATTACTGATAAAAACTATTGCAAACCTGTAACTGTAGTTCATATCTTGCAAAATTAGTGTCTACGCCCGCAAAATTAAAGTTTCTCAAATACTTCCAATTGTTTTTCCCGTTGACTTTCAAACTTGAAATTGCTACGGACTCCTCGGTGGTCGAGTGTAACTTACACTTAACCGTTGTCTTTATTATATGCGCTTTTTTACCGAACACAAACTAAATTTGACCAACAAAACGAATAAAATGCGATATGAAATATTATACATTTTTAGAAGGTTTTGCTTAATGTTTATTTTATAAACATATAAATAACTTGATATCAGATAACATCAATTTCATAATACATAAAACACTTTAACATTTTATTTATTTCACAATTATTTAAAAAATATAACAGCATTAGCTCGTTGGTTGACCTTTAATACTTAAGATATATTGCTTAAAGAAGGCTCTCGTCCACTTTGTTGACATCTTTACGGCACAATTGTAAGAAATACTAAATTGTTGATATTTATTTTGACTACTGATTTAAGTGAATTTATGTAGTCACAGTCAAATATACTACAACTACCTAATCCATACACGGTTACATATTTCCATTTGGCTATTTTATACATATCTATATAAAAATTAAACAGTAATAGTCAGTACCTCAATAAAACCAGATTGATAATCAATCAGGTGGTGCCTTTTTGGGAAATCGGATTTTTAAGATATAATCAAGAAATTGATTAAAATTATATATAATTATAAGTAAAGTAACTGATAAGGCAGGTAAATTATGAGTGAAGAAAAAAAAGAAAGCGTCGTATTTACCACATTATCTGCAATTGTCTTCATTAATATCTAATTAATAATTATTATTTAAAATGAAAAAGAAATATTCAATTTCAAATGGAAAACAACATAGGTAACGGTTCAATAAATATATTATGATACATCCTAAACATACACAACTTAGCTTTATTGGTATTAACTTGCCAGACAATTGGATTAGAAATAGACGTTGAATCTAAATATAATAAGTAGTATACATGTGTTTAGATACGACACATTCCACACTGGAGAGTGAAATGTCATGTAAAGACTTACATGTATTTTGTTTTTTGTTTTAGTTTACGTTGAATCCCGCAAATAACAGGGTAGACTGACGGAACATGTGGGGATCTGAATGTCTTAACATATTAAAAAGTTATGTCACTCCAGAGCGGCGAAACTCAACGCTGCATTTATCGTTAGCTCAGCGAGAAAATATAAACTATTTATTTCCAAGAGTGGGAATCAAATGCACAAAGCACATGCGTTTCAAATCAGGCGCCACTGCGGTCTCACGTATATTTGTACTCTTGTTTTTTTTTTTTTTGTTTTGTTTATTAACCATCGATACCTGTTTTAGATAGAGCCTTGAGACTATTTTTTTAGTTCACTTCGTTACTTATGCATGTACGTGCAGATTATCTTATCTTTATTGCGTACATAAATTGTGGGAATAACTGGATTTAATATCTGATTCGTCTCATGTAGGCATCTACTTGAAATTTACACGTTTTTTTTGTATTTATTATATTTAAAATATATTTAATAGGTTATAGATTAGGATCTATACAAGATATATTCTGTTTCACAATTTAATATTTGTTTTTTTTATGATGACAGCATTCACATAATAACTATAGTTATTTTAGCATTTTACTACTTTTTATTTCCGCCCAGAAATCTACTATCCTTGTGTAATATGCAAATGTGTATTTCATGTTAATTTTTTTTCATTAATTCGTAATTAACTAATCTGAACATGATATTTCCTAATGCATATTATATGATGTATGTTCGGCAATTTTTTTACAATGTCTCGGAAGTTAGTTAGATACACCGCATACACCAAAAGAAAATTAGCTATTTCTCAAACTATCCTCCATTGCTCAAACTAGACACTCGCGTGACAAAAGATTACTGGTTGCTTACAATTGCTTCCGCCGTTTGTTTTTTTTTGTCTAATCGTGAATTATGAATAGCAACTTAAGTACTTTACGTATACTAGTTACAATGTAATTGTAACTTAGTTGGTCTTTTTTTGTGTGTTAAAATTCTATGTTTATTTGTAGGTGGTCTGGTAAGAAATAATAAATTAACTGGATGCAAATGCTTTTATTTTAATCACTATAACAAAGACGTTCTATTTAAAAAGCGTTGTAGCGTCTCAAATTTAATATTAACCACAACAGAGGACCATTTTTTAGAAAATAACCACATGCTAACCTCGATTACCTTTCTGCCAATACAGTCTTAGATTATAAAATCTATCAACTGAAAAAGGCTATTTTAAATGCAGTTTTGTGGCCGTATTACGAGAAATTGGGAGTTAAGGCATTATATGACTTCGTCTTGAAAAGTAACTTTACGGACCAAATAAGAAAACTTATGCATGTAGGTATATGAAGTAAGTTCACTTAAAGAATCCCGTTATTAATTGCATACCCGTAGCAGCAGATAAGAGTACGAAATTTTTACATGGATAAAATATCTGAGGAGCTCCAGTCATTCGATTTGAATGTTTGAAATGCCTGTGGCTCCAATTGGTGAATTTGATACCAATTGGTGAACGAATTCATTCAACCGAGTGTTTGGATTTACCAGTATTTCTGTGTTGTTTGCTTTTAATTAAAAAAAAAGTTTTGCATTTGAAATGAGACTATTTCACTGAATTATGCAGTGAAACTTGCCACCAAATTGAAATTGGCTTTAAAATGAGATGCTTTGTTCTTGCCTCAACTTCATTAGTTATAGTTAGTTTAATTGTTTTATTGTTGTGTAGGTTTTTGTACTTCGCTTTTAACATTCTTTAACTGGTAAAAGCCTCTTATTATTCTGAAGCAGGCAATATCAGAATATTTTTGTTTAGATGTCCAAAAATATTTTCAATTTCCATTTCTTTGCTCTGGTGTTAAGCGACAGGAGTGTCGCCGCCACTCGTCGCCACTCAATACGCAATACCTCGAGAATTCGAGGGAAAGTAGGGAACGAAGTGTCATAACACTAAGTTCCTTCTGCTTACCCTGTTGTATGCGGGATACAGCGTGAAGCTGATTTATTTAATTTTGATTAGTACAAAAATAGTTTAGTCTACCACACCTACAGTTTTACTTCATTTTAATAAAAAGTGATCATACTTTGACTTGTAGAATTGATAAAATTACAACGATATTTCTTATTGAAGAAAAACATAATCTTATAGGGCACATGTTTGTCACAAAAAGATAACATTTTCACAATACTTACAATATATATTTAATTAATTTATTCCATGTTTGACTTTGGTACCTCCATTATCCAAATACGATGCATCTTCAACCTTTGAGGTTGGACGATGCACTTCTCAATTTATTCTGTTATTACCATTATGTCTGACCATGATACTGATATCATAATAATAAATGATCACTGTAATTGAATATCCAGTTACCTACCTTGATTTCAGTTCAGTTCCAAAGCGTTTTTTGCTCATATATTTTCAAGTTTAAATTCCACAATTGATTTTTTACTCTTAAATTGTTTATTGTTGTCGTTCAGTGAGTTATTTGTGATAAAAAGGGCTTTTTTGTATGGTATTGTGTTAAAGATATAGATAGATCTGTGTAACGTCGTCTTGTTACACATAAATTAAGAGTGAAATCACTATACTAGATTTTTCTTATTAATTTATTTTAATTTATTTAACATAGCAAATGTGAAGGTATATTATTGGTACTTATGCTGATTTTATAGTGTAATGTTGGCTACATACGACATTAACCCGCGCTTCTAATACATGATTAATTATATTGTCTTTTAAGTGTGATTTACTCAAAGAACTGTTTCTATGTGTAATTTTCATATATTTTCTTCTTACAGGAAATTAACAAAAAGAGGAAATTTAAAAAATGCTTGTACAAAATTCGTTGTTCATTTAAAATAAAATAAGTCTTTCATCATTCTTGGTAACCAACCATAAACTTACAATCTTAAATTAATGCTATTAATTAGAATACATAGTATCAAGCTGGTATTCTTTGACTTAGTGAAAATAGTTTGACTTAGTAATATATAAAGCTAAACTTAGAATTTCAATGAATTCTTAATGCGTCGTGCAATCTATTTCCGATTAGAATTAAATATATTTCAATCAATAGTTATAATTAAAAATTTCACTTTTGGTAAATCTGCCAAGTAAGGCGGTAGCGATAAATTACATTCAACGTCTTACCGAAACCTTTCGTTGTTATATTGCGACAGATTTATAAATAAGTAATTACTTGGAAGGTCATAAATTCAAGGCTGATTGTAGATGATATAAATCTCATAACCAGCCAACAATATTTTTTTTTACATCTAGAGGTCATGGAAACCATCCCCTTTAGAAAGGTGGAAACTATTTTACATTACGTTACAGAATATATATATATATATATATATATATATATATATATATATATATATATA
>DWAN01001245.1:0-18558 GCA_018230445.1 Heliconius hewitsoni
CTCTTCTCTATCCACCCGGTGACGCTTTATTAACCTCAAGATCAAAAAAAAATGATCGTGGTTTACGACACTTAGCGTCGCTTGCAACTGTACTCGGCGGGGCGCCGTGTGGGCGGGCTGTACCTATGTAGGTATCTAAAACCACATTCTGCACACCTAACACCGCGCGAACCTCCGTTTCATATTCAAATAAAGTTCTTGTCAGTCTATACAAGCTTTACCTTCCAAGACATGTCATCATCATCAGAGTATTCTTCAGAGTCGGACTCAGGGTCTACTTCTGGTTCAAAAGATTCATCTTCCATCTCCTCATCTTCACCTAGGCTTTCATCATCATCTTCATAGTTGTAATTCGGATCATATGTGATCATTTTTAAACACAGTTCAATAATCTAAAATAGAAAAAAAAACATTGCATAAATGCTACTCCAAAAACGTATTATTTTTTTAACCTCATGCTATCTCCCATATGTTGCGAGATAGACAAGAGAACCTGAAAAGCTAGTCTCCATTCCTATTAAGACAGTTACACTCCGTACATTTCACCAAATTTTCTAGACATTGCGTGTTGAGTGGCAGAGGGTCAGGTCAAGTCAAAGAGAAAATTATGCTTTGTCTCGTTACTAGAGCGAAGAAATGGAAATGCTAAATATTTCATTTTATCGATTGTGAACTCTACAAACAACCATTGCATTCAGTCGCATGCTTGTGCCCCTGTCTTTTCTTTTAAACATAGTAATATAATGGTAGAGATATTTTTTATAATTTTGGACGCACAAAATAAGCTACAATAGCTATCAATATTGATATCTATGAGAAATTTTACATAAGATTTTTTCAATGAAGTAACCAATTTGCAATAAATAAGGAAAATTCTTTTATGTAAATTATAAATGCAAATTACATATTGCTCAAAAAATATGTAAGACCACCATGGCGTAGCAGTACAAGGTCAAGTCTAAAGTTTGAATGTAAGTGAGAGGGTTGTGGGTTCAATACCCACTTCCTTGCTCTGGTAAAAAGACAAAGTATGGCATTGCATTCCCCCAATTAACACATTTCATTTCATTCCACAGCCAGTCATGTTTACAGTTATGCATAAAAACTGAGAGAGACTGATTAAAATTTATGATACACAAACTCAGTTCCCCAAATTTAAAACAAACATACAAAACAATATTCTTATAAGATTTCTTTGACTTACTGTCGGTATATGAGGCTGAACTTCTTTAGGGCACTTAAGTATAAATGCTTCTAATGCCTGCAAACAATGTTCACGCAATTCTTCATCAGTATCAGTAGAATACTTCAAAACTTCAGGTGCTACTCGCCATAGCTGCTCTCCAAATCTGTGACCAGCTTGGCGGCTGAATTGAACATAATAAAATACATTCTTATTATGTATTATGATTTTTTTAGCCTCATTATTTATCCCGCACTATGGAGGATAGGCAAAGGCCTAGTATTTGATACTCTATTCTCAATTTTAAATTTATCATCATCGAGTGGTGAAACTCAAAGACTCACTTTGTTTCATTATCACAGCAGGAAATTGAAATAATTTATCACAAGTATGATATGATGCTGTACTGCTGCACTGCGATTTAATATTTATGTTTTATTCATTTAAATCACCAATATACTTATATAGAATTGTTTAAAATTTTATATTATTTATAAATAATACACAATTGAGAAAAAACGATTTTACACTTACCAAATAGAAGCAATGCATTGTATATGAGTACGACTAACACTGGAAGATGTGGATGAACTCAGACCTTCTAACAGATGATCAATAAGTTTATTGTAGAGTGCCGCATTACATGACATTACCAAATGGGATAATGCTACTATTGTGCGTTTACGTACTGCCTAAAAATAAATTGTATAAATTTTTAAGCAAAATTAAATAGAACACTTTTTATTCTTATCTTATATAAGCATCAAGTAAAGTTATCTGTTTAAATATTTTTCATCATAAAAATGCATTTTATGGTACTTGCCTGACGAGGAGAAGCCAACTGAGGAAGTAAAGAGTTGAGTAGCATTGGATGAAAAGAGATCAACAATCCTCCAAATCTACTGAGCAAGTCAGCCAAAATATCTAAAGCCTCTAATTGGACAGATACATCTTCTTGCTGCAAGATAATATTATAATTCAATTATGTATTACACATAATTTTATGAACATATGTTAAACATGACAAAGACAATTTTTAATATTTTGTAAGTTTTAGTTTTTGATTCCATAAAGCAAATAGCAACTATACCTAGGGTAGGCAGAGGGAATATACTATTGAGACTCCGTTCCCCACACTCTGCCCAATTCTATATCATACAGTTCCATGTGGCCACAATACCATAATATATAAAATTATATTTAAAAAAATTAAATTAAATTAGCCTTATGCTGTATTCTGCACACAGCAGTATGGCAGAGGGATCTTCGTGTGACACACCATTCACCACTTTCACCCAAATTCTAGAGACATTGTGTGTTGAGCAGAACTCAATGCTGTATTTTGCCTCAACACCAGAGTGAAGAAATTTAAATAATTATTTCTTTTCCTTAACTGGGGATGAATCCCACAGCCAGTCACGTTTACAGTCACACTGTGCCCCTGCTCCAAGACTAAATTATATGTACCTCTTAAATTATATGTAATATAAAAAAACTACACACATATTTATATCAAGTTTATTGACAAAATTAAACTATTTACCTTTTCAATTGCACTACTTAATCTTCCAGTAATTTTTTTACAGACATTTGCTGCAAGAGTATTTGATCCTAAGGGTAGTTCAGATATAACTGTCTTTAGACCAATGCTGCTAATATCTCTCAATTGTTCAGTATCAGAAAGCATATTTGCACAAAGAGTTTCAACAATTCCTTCCACTTGATATTCTTTAACTTTATTAACCAATGGACCGAGACTGTAAGAATAAATTTAAGTACAACAATAAGACATTCTTGTTCTAGGTATGATATAAGATAGAAGAATTATTTTACCATTTCACTGCCAAATTTTGAACTTCTCCATTCTTATCCTCGAGCAAGCGTAGTAGCATCTTCACAACTTTTCTTTCTGAATCATCATCAAGTTTAATACTATCTTTTTGTAATTCAGTCATAAGATCGTTTGTAGCCATAAATCTGAAGTCTTTATCATTCGATGTCATCTGTAATTAAAAATGATAATTTAGTAAATTGTATTATTTAGGATAAACCAAAATTGCAAAAACAATTTAATATTCTATATTTCTTGACAATTTGTTATGCTAAGCACCGGTTACCTTCTCAAGAAGATTTGCAATTTGATACGAAACACTAGCCATTTTGAACGTCTTTAAAACTGTATATTTCTAACAAATAAAAAACATGTGAGGCACTATTTTACACGAATTAAACAGTGAATTGTAGACATTTGAATTAATCGGAAAACAACCTATTGCCAGCGAAATAATCGAAAAATAATGCTACCAAATCTGTCTGTTTAATTTTTTTATACAAATTATAAAAAGAATATGACCTGACAATATACAGCCTAGATATAATTGTCAACATAAAAAAATCACGGTTTGAAAGTTGTAAATTGAAAACTAAGAATTTGAAATAATATTATAGAAATGTTTAATTTTTAATGATTATTGTATCAAATGAAAATGAATACCATATACTATGCTATGTTATTAAGCTGCATAATTAGCTTTTGGCATTATCGGATATATTTGTATTTGTAACGAAAATGTGTGAGTGTCGAGTGATAATAAATGCATGCAAATGAATATATAATACAAATAAAAATACTATTAAACAATTTTATTTTTTATTTATTCTCACAAAAAAGAAGAATTTCACGAAATATATTTCAGGATCTGTAAAGAGAGATATTTGTGACTGCTTGTGATTTATTTACACAATTTATTTTAAAAACTACTAATATACGTGTAGAATAATCGCAGTAAAATTGATTATTGTAATTACAAAATTGCTTACTATAAAACTGATTGTTCAGATATTTACTCAAAAATATTCTTTAGAGCACTGGTTCCCAACCTGTGGTCCGCGGACCACTAGTGGTCCGTAGAAGTCTAAATATGGTCCGCGGACGATTTTAATTTCGAAGAACGGTGAGGCGGTCGTCATCGTGCAGTGAGTGAGAAGAGCATGCTACATCAGTTGTAGTAGAGTATGCTCCGGTCTCAAATATAAATTAATTCGATGTTCGTACAAATTTATTAAAATACTTTAAAATAAAAATACAAAACCAAAGTATCCAGCTTTTCACAGATCATTGGGTCCCCAAGGATTCGAACGACTCTACGTTGTATTTGATCAAATAGTTCAAGCTGATACTGGGGAGCGACAGCCTTGCCATGAAAACAGTACACCATATTAGAACGAAGCTAGGTCCAATACAGAACCAATCAGTGTTTTGGCGTGAAGTACTGTTTTGCTCTGCTGATATCCCAGTTTCTCTAAAGGTAACTTGGCCTTGCTTTTCAGATGACCACGATACTGGCAATCACTCTATAAATGTGCTGAATCTAACCGCGGCTTTTAAACGAGTATTCTAGAAAACTGATGACACGACAAATTGAATTTTCTTAGTGGTTAACGCGCAAATTTGTGTTCTTTTGGGGTTTGAATTAATCCAGGTTGCTTTTAACCCACGTACAAACATTCCCGAGGGATGCTTCAAAAGAAGATATAAGGTTATTTCGGCACTGACTAATGTTTTCCCTAGAAAGACTTATTGGACCGGAATATACAACGTTCATTGTGCATAGCAAAATATGTTAGAATCCTCCAACATGTCATTGATATTCAGAATAAAAAGTATAGGAGACAGCACGCAGACTTGGGGGATGCCAGCATTTACGAGCATTATTCTTAACAAAAAACCGCCAACAACGGTATCCTTGTTGCCGCGATTTATAAGAAAAATGGCGATCCACTTACACTATCCACTTACTTAAATTCTTAGGAAGCCCGTACAATGAAAATTTTGCGCCTCATGCCACACTCAATCGAAGGCCTTATCCATATTTAAACTAACTACTAGGCCCTCTATCTTACTTTCGATGGCCACAGACCAGCCGTTGGTTAGGTAAACCTGAAAAACACTGATTTGACCATAGCGGAAGCTATTGACGGTCATTGATCCATCAGTGATCCTGAAGATAAACCAAGAGCTACCTATTTATAATGTATTGTTCCGGATGTAAAGTTAGCAGAAGGTCCAATAAGGAGGCATTGTGGTTAAATAATATTGACCTACCGTACATATTTAAGCTACCTTTTTATGTGGAACAGCACAGAACACATATACCCAAAGGGTATAGTACCGTACCGTAATACCTACCATATTTAATTCTCGCCTCAATTTCAGTGACATACAGTACCGTCTGTACTGGTACCGCCTATTCGCCTTAATTTCGCACAATATCTGTGGACACATGTGTCAATGTCATTATCATGTTGACATTGTATTCTGAATATAAATGAAACATTGTTTTTTTATATAGTTATTGAGGTTAGGATTTATTTGATGTGAGCAGTGTGTGTAAAAATGTCAATACATTGACAATTTTAATACTAATATTTTTTATTGATTGAAATTATAAGATAAACTTTTGTGAAAATGGATTTGTTCGTTATTAATAGGTATGCAATGAAAAAACACTACTGTATCGCATAATGCGATATTTTCATGCACAGTACACTAAGTTACCAATTTAACCCTAACTATATGGCTTTTTAAAAAATGCTATCAGGTGAAAGTGGATGTCATTTTAACTTACGTCGAAATTAAATCATAATACTATCACAGTACCCAAAAAAATAATGATGGAAAATCATTTTAATCCTTATGCACTGTAAATTAAAAAATTATTATTATTTGGTTATTTATAAATTTCAGATATACGGGCAAAAATGAAGAAGAAGATATTGTAAATCAAGAGACTTTACATTTGCAAAGACTAAAACAAAAAATTGAGGAGAGGAAGAAAGCTTACAAATCAAGTAAAAAAACTCCAGAAGTTATAACATTAAAAGAACCTGAATTAATAAAAGAACTTAATGACAAAACCAATGTCGAAAAAAATAAAAAAAAATTGCTTCATACTGAAAATATAGAAGCAGATTTATCTGGTGTTAATAAAATTAATTCTGATAAAAAAAATAAAATAAAAAGTGAGTTTAAGGTTTTGGGCACAATTGACTTTGAAAAAAAATCTCAGGTAAGTTTATTTTTATTAATTTAGATGATTTAATTGTTTTGAGTATTCTTTTTTTGTGAAAATGTAATGTATGTTATGTATGTTTTAATATATAGTTTTAATAATGTGATGTATGTTTTACTTACTTTTTATAGATTGAAAGAGTTCTTCCATACTGGCTTTCTCATGCATACAGTGTATCTAAAAATCTTCAAACATTAACTTGTTGTGTAGAAGAACAGCAATGGCTTTGTAAAGTTCTTAAATCCACATTGGCAAGTGAAGGTCATACACACCTATTTCCTGTGCAAGAACAAGTTATTCCTTTTATTATAAGAGAACATCAACAACCACAACCATTTAGACCACATGACATATGTGTATCTGCACCTACAGGAAGTGGAAAGACTTTGTCATTTGTTTTACCTATTGTACAAGTAAGTAAAATATTCTTTACATTTATTGTTATTTATTTTCCAGAACTCAGTAGAAAGTGGGAAACAGAGTGTCTTAACACTAGGTGCCTACCTCGCTGAGAGGGGGATACAGCGTGAAGCTGATTATTATTATTAATTTTCTTATCTTTAATTATACCTATTTTATACATTACATAAAATTGAAATACCTTGGGACCTACATATACAAAAAAATGTGCTAGTATAGGTGATTATATGGCTAAATAGCCTCCCAGGCAAGCTTTAGACTGAAAAGAAGATATAATGTTTTTACTTCAGTTTTTCCTATAATCAATTCTAAAGTACATATGTTTTTAGGTTCTAATGAATCAACTTGGACATCAAATAAGAGCTTTAGTTGTTCTACCAGTACAAGAATTAGCTTCCCAAGTAGCAAAAGTGTTTAAGAAATATTGTACCAATACTGGGTTAAAGGTAGCATTGTTGAGTGGATCGGCACCATTACAAAAGGAGCAACAGCAAATAATGAAATATAGTAAGTAATTTTAATTTATTGTGTGTAGATTTAAAGTTAGGAAAAATACTTTTTTAACACTATAAGTAGCACAAAAAAGTGGAAGTTTAATGGAAACTTTTTGTTTCTATGTATGGTAAATATAACTTTATTTTGTAGTAAAAAGTATTTTAATAACAATATTTTAATTTAAAATATTTGCTAGTTACAAATAACTAATGAGAATCTTTTTTAATAGCAGAAACCTTGGGATGGATATGTGAAATAGACATAATTGTATGTACAGCAGGGCGACTAGTGGAACATTTACATAATACTGAAGGCTTTTCATTAAAACATCTTAAATTTCTAGTAATAGATGAAGCAGATAGAATAATGGATAACATTCAAAATGATTGGCTTTATCACTTGGATAAACACATAAAAAGTGAAGGTCAAATTTCTAATAAAGTGCCACATTTGAATTGGAACACTATCAGTAATGGGAAATCACCAATTCACAAACTTTTATTCTCGGCGACATTGTCTCCAGACCCTGAACTGTTAGAGCAGTGGGGCTTGTACCAACCAAAACTGTTTTCAGCCGCTCCCATAAATGATGTTACAAATAAAAAAAATATTAAAAAATTCACAACACCTGACGAACTAGAGGAACAATATGTGATTTGTTCACCAGAAGAAAAGCCTTTAATTTTGTATCATTTTATATCTGAATTAAAATGGGATAAAACATTGTGTTTTGCAAACTCGTCCCAGTCAGCGCACCGATTAGCTGTACTTTTGGACATTTGGGGGAAAGGAAAGTTTAAGGTGGCAGAGCTGTCGGCGGCTTTAGATAGATCAAGTAGAGAATCGGTTTTGAAGAAATTCAAGCAGGGTGAAATAGATGTGTAAGTGTGCCTGTTCTCCGATTTAGTAGACAAAATATATGGTATCTGTTTTGCTTTCTGACACTAGACTCCCGAGGTTGGTTTCCGATCTGTATTCGGGGCGAAGAATTATTTTCATTTCCATGCTCTCAACGAGTATCAAGCGCGACATTGAATTTCGCCACTTAAAATAAATTGTCTTGAAAATTGGGTGGCGCGTGAGGAAAGGAGTATTTAACATTAGGTTTCCTCTGTTTACTTTGCTAAAAATAGTGTAAAAATCACCTTTTTTTATTTACTGCACAAACGCTTAATGCGTGTTCAATTATTATTCTAAAATAATACAATTCTTCATTTTTGTTACAATTGTGGTTGAGTTGGTAGCAACCCTTTTTAATCAAATTTAGGATTTATAAACTTTTATGCTCCTAAGTGGTTAAGTAAATTTCTACCATGTTTTTTATGTTTTTTGACATTTCAGAAATAACTAGCCCTTAAATCGAGTTTGATTGTGTAATAGTTTTCACTTGAACACTGAACAATGAATATTTAAACAAAACACAACTAAAAGTTATATTATAATGTGTAAGTTATATATATTATTATTTTATTTAAAAATGGTTTTTTTGCAGAATAATAAGCACTGACGCTTTGGCTAGAGGCATAGATATTCCGGATTGTGATTATGTTATCTCATATGATCCACCTCGAAATATAAAAACATATGTGCATAGAGTGGGCCGTACGGGGCGCGCTGGGCGGAAAGGAACCGCGGTTACCATATTGCTCCATAATCAAATGCAAATGTTTAAGGTATAATATTAAGTAAATTAACGTACGTTAACACCGTCGTGGAACTGCACACCATCTCACCGTAAAGGCAATACACGTAGATTCTATTCTCACTCGGGAGAATGAATTTATTCCATTTTCCCGCTCAGCTAACAAAACAAAGTGCGGCGTTGACTTTCCCTGTTATTGTTTCCTCCTTTCCGATGTTATTGTTTTAATATTATCACATAATGTTAAAATTTTAAAGATATTATAATGTAATGTTAGGCCAGTCGACCAGAGACTTGTTGTGGGTTCGATCAATACCCACTCAAAGAAATGAAATAATAATTTAAATTTATATTTCCATTTCTTTGTTCTGGTCTCGAGGCAAAGCGCGACGTTGATTTCCAACACTCTACACACAATGCCTCCAGAATTCGGCGGAGAGTGAAGCTGATTTTTTAAATCCTATTATGAACATCAAAGGTGAAGGTATGTAGTCAGTATTGATTACAAACTTATACTTTTTGTAGGAAATATTGGCCTCTGGCTGCAAAGGCGATGATATTCGTCAGTTCGAACTTCAGAAAAACGTATTAGATCATTTGCTTGAAGGATATGAGATGGCCATAGAAGAAACCAAAAGTTATATTAATAATGAAACAAATTCTAAAGTAAAAAAATCTGTGGAATTAAAAAGAGCTGCCCGACCGAAACCTAAAAAAAGAAAGCGTCAAGAAAATAATGTTAAAAATAATGAATAAAACCTTTAATAATAAATAAATTATGAATATTATTGTGTTTATTTATTCTTGGAAACATGATCATAAAAAAAAATCACAATTAAGTTATCTATTGCTTCACGTATTATTTAAGCGAGAGGGATTTGTTAAATTAACAAGATGTGTGTTGGAATAAAATCTAAGGTGGCGTTTTGCCTTATCACACGTTTTTTCACACAATATTGACCTCCCATCATGTACTTACACATCAAATTTATATTCACATTTCATTCACGCTGTAGCGCACATGTGGCAGCGTAGGCAGAGGAAGCAATGTGGTTACACTCCGTTCTGCACTTTTCTAGCGTGGGAATCGAACCCACAACCTGTCGCGTTTAGTCACACGCTTGTGCCACCATTGGCCTTCATTTATGTTAGCAATATCTACTAATATATATTTCTTTATACTATAAATAAATATATATTGGTAGATAGATAAAAGATAATTTGATAGAAGGATAAAAGATAATTTGATTAAATTATTATCATAGATTGTAATTTAATATCCACCAAGAATTCTTTAAATTTACATTTTTTGAATATTGTAGTGGCTAGAAATCAGCGTTGCAAGATGTTTTCTAGGAGAAAAGCGGGATTTTCGAACATTATAAGTAAAAAAGCGGGATTCTTCCGCCAAATGCGTGACATAAAAATAAAATAATGAGTTAATTCATTATTTATCAATTTTTTGAGTTTCAAATAAAGCTTCCAATGATTTACCATAATATTTAAGGCGGTTAAGTATTCAGAACAAAAATAAATAATTGACGAATAATTCTAATTTCATAGAAATAGAAATCAATTTCATTGAAATTATTAATAACTAATTAAAATCTTAACGTAATAAATAAATATTTTTCACAGTACGTGGAACAATCCGGGAAAAGCAGGAAAATGCCTGTCCCAATCGGGACATTCAATTTTTGAGCTGAAAATCGGGACATCTGGCTACGCTGCTAGAAATATAACTTGTTCTATATAAATTATTGTCACACCAAAACGTCTGATAATAATATTCTTAATGCCTACAATATGGCTTTACAATATTTTTTGGCTTTGATGGCTTCTTCACATAAAGGTCACTTATGTGTTCTTCATGACAATTCATTATTCCTATTAATAAAACAAAGGATATTGTTTCAGCAGTTTATTATTCAACGTTATAGTTGGACGAGAGCTATAAAGAATTCTTATTAAAATACATATACATTTGAATACAAAAATATAATTTAAAATTATGAATTAGTAAAAAAGGCAATGTTACAATTTAGAAGTAATAGTACAAGAGAGTGAGATTGCTTTATTCTGTTGGACTAGGCTCAATACTATTTCGTCCTCAGAAGTTAATACTTTAAGTATATATCAGGTTTAATACGCTGTATCTTGCGTATATTGCATCTTGCAGGATAGGCAGAAGTTTGCGTGTTAAGTGGCGTAACTCAACGCAGAGTTGTAATCGAATCCAAAATCGGTCGCGTTTACCGTCACACGCTTGTGCCCCTGTGCCACGACTGGTATAGTATATCATATATATCTTGACTAGTCATATTTAGTTCTTAATTACCACGAATTTAAATAATATGTAAAATTTATCAATAAATACAAAATGCATTGTTATTAAAGCTCCTATAGTCATTTATACATTATTACTCAACTAAAGTAAGAACTGAACTGAACTGTACATTAATAAAACAAAAAATAAATAAATTTTGTCTGCTGTGTAGGCATAACTTGGGAACGAGTTAAACGATTCTAATGGAATTTTCACAAATTACTTGAAAATCCAATAATGAACTTTTGAAACATTGAGACAATTCTTTTTGGTCTATAAAATTCAGTATTTTTCTATATCATAAACTTCATATGAATTTATAAAGCAATCGGTAACATTTATCTACAATTATTATAAAATCGAAATAGGCAATAAAAGCTTTTAAAACATAATTAAGTATTAAAAAATAAATACAAATGAATAATGATTTGAAAGTTGTAGAAATGTTATTAGGCCATGATTGTATTTGGAAACCCTTCATGGCTTTCAAATGCAATTAACTAGTTCTTCCATTCTAGTCTGTTAGATAATTACATTGTTATCTAATAGAGTTTGCATCTATAAATATTTAATCTCGTCAATATCTGTTTAATTTCTTTTATACATATATATTTGTATTATGTATGTATATGAATATTTCGAAAGATATTAGAATATTATCATATTTGGTGGGATATAATTTTTTTAAACTAGTAATAATATTAGAGTAAATGTTTATATAAAAAATGAAATCCGCTTTTTGCTGTATCCAGCACGTAGCAGGATAGGCAGAGGGAACTTAGTGTTAAGACACTTCATTCCCTATTTTCCGCGTTCCGTGTTGAGTGACGGAACTCAACGCCGCGCCTTGCCTCGACACCAGAGCGAAGAAATGAAAAAATATGTAAATTCAAATATATATTTAATTTCCTTGAGTGAGGATGGAACCCACAACCAGTCGCGCTTAGTCACATTTTGTGCCCCTGCACCATGACTGGCCTCTAAATATATTTTTGTATGTCTCTTAATAAATCGTACAAAAATGTTTGAATATATATAGAAATACCAGTTACTGAGGTAGCTTATATGCTTAAAGATGGTATATTTATGTTTGTTTTCTGTTTCTTTACAGATTTACAATTTACATTAAATAAAAAAAATATATGAATGTCTTAATTTTTAAATTAAATATTTAAAATTCACACAAAGTTATGAGCAGGAGTTTCTTCTTATACAAAACCTTAAAATTTTATTAGATCTTCTGCTACATTATCTTCTAGTAGGGTTGGTTTTTCAGAGTTAGCATCATTCTTCAAATCACTATTATTGTCTAAGGGCTTAGGTGATATTTTTCGCTTAGGGGGCACTGGGGTTGTATCCATTATACCTAATTGACCTAAAACTCTTCCCTGATTAGTAAATGTTTTAAGGTCAGCACTGAGCTCCACTCGTCTAGTCCCTGGTGACAATTTCTTTCTAACTGGGGGGCTAGGTGCAGCTCTAGAAAATTGTGGCCGATTATCAAAGATAGAAATATCTATTGGATTTAAACTTGTTGTAAAAACTGTTGATGTTTTACTTTTTTCTAAACTATAGCCTTGGCTTTCTATTTTAGTTTCATTATGTTTTTCAACATGATCATTTACATAAAAAGTTGTTTTGTTACAATATTCTGCTTGTAGTTTTTTATGAGCCTGAACATCAGATTTACTTCTTTCTAATGTAAATCCATTTGTATGCAAATGACAACTAAATGAGGTAGTGTTTAAAGTGCAGGCTGGAACTGTGGAGAAAGGCACAGCAGGAGCCCACAAGCAAGCGCCATCATTTCGAGGCACCAGTAGGAGAGGATCCTAAAATTAAATAAGTATTTAACCATGCCTAGTTTTCTTGAACATCTTAATGTAATATTTATAAAATAAACTTGAACTTACTTTTCCAGTAATAGAAAATATTTTAGATTGTAATGTGTGAAGCTGACTTCTTAAATACTCATAGGAACATTGTCGAAGCTTCATGACCCATTGTACTACATTGTCTTCACTACGAGCTGCAAAAACATGTTTCTTTTCAGGTTCATCTCTGAAATATAATATATTGAAAGATCTTAAAGTTGCTAGTATCAACAATTAATTTCTAAAATCTTAAAGAGGGCATTACTAGTTTTATTTTAAATCTGGTTTGACAAAGCAAGGAGCTTGGTCATTACACTATGGATACAAGTGGTGATAATCAAAAAAAAATTTAACAGGACAAAGGGCTTTTTGAGAGCCCTTTATGGGAATCCTTAAACATACACATAAGTCACATGTGCCAGGTGCTGCTTTAAACTACTTTTTCTCTTATGATAGTTTAAATAATTAGATATTATTAAAAAAATATATAATTAATGTGAAAATAAAACAAACATACTTACATAAATGATATAGAAAATGAAAAAGATATGGTTTGATCATGCTCCATTTGTATAGATGAATTTTCCATAACAAATACTCCAGCTGGGTTTTTAGTATCAAACTTTCCCATTTCACTAATTTTAAAGTAGAATAAATAATTGTTGATAAGTCGAAACCACCTCTCTTTAAAAACTGAAAACAGTATCAATAAAATCTCGTCATCTCAAAAGTATTTTTATATTGAAATAAAAAAAAAGATCTTTAGTTACCTGACTGATGTCGGTAGCTTCCATTAGATAACTTTTTATAGTTTAATCTGCCTTCAAACACACAAGGTTTATCGCTCAAAAGAGCAAGTTCACGAATATTGCATTTCATTTGAATTATTTCAACAATCTTCTTAAGACAAAAATGTAACGCACTTTATAAGAACTATTTCTAGTTGTCTGTCTTGTTTTTATTAATTTACTAGTGTAGCAATATTTTATACTAACAATTATTAATTAAAACAACACAGATTTCATGTAAAATATAATATCTCTACACAACGTCATGGCTTAAGTTAAATATTGTTAATAAATATTTTACATCTGGAATTTAAATGACACATTGCAAATGTTAAAAGGATTGAAGTTCTAATTATAATAATTTACCCTTGAAAAGGTCTCATTAAATGATAACAATAATTAATATCAACCTTACGTCAACATTCGCCACAGATAAAGAATATAGAGTACAGACTGCAGACTCAGACGACATTATATCATCTATAGAATAGACAACACATTCCTATGTACCCATTACAACAAGAATATTCCGACAGGAACTTAACTCGAAATGCTCAGATTCATAAGCAAAACTGAAAACAGGCCAATATATAAACATGTCGCAAGCGCTTGCCGTAAACAGTTTTTACCTGTGTTAAAAACCGACACTATATTGTCGGTCGGCGACAAACTCTCATAATATCCAAGATAAACACTCCATTCAAACACTAGTATTGGTGTACGTTTGCAAAGAGTAAAGCGTAAGCGTACAATAAAGTACAATATTTTTTTCCTAATATAGGATAAATATACTTCAATACCTACTTTTATTTATAATTCCAAAGATTAAGAAATATTTATACAAGCTTTTATTTGACTTGCACTCACACAGTATAGACAGACGCACAGTTCTAATGATAATAAAATTATATAGAATTAATATCGTTATCGTTGGTAAACCAAAAAAGGCCACCGTAACAAAATTACAGATTACAACCCTCGTAATTTAACTTCACTTGGCAGGGTAGGCAAAGGGAACCTAGTTGACACTCCGTTCTCTACTCTCCAAAGTCTAGAGGCATTCCGTGTTGAGTGACAAACTCAACGCCGCGCTATGTTTCGTTACGAGCGAATACCAAACCACAATCCACCACTGAACTCGCATTGTCACTAGTTAAGAAGTACCGTGATCTATTTTTTATGGTGATTGTAATAAAAAATACGTCATATAATTACTCATTTATTTTTAACTTTTAGTACAAAATAAAACTAGTACACAGGGATACATCTCAAACCTAGCATTTGCAATGTTGAAAATCCGAGGCTTACGACAATAAGTCTTCTCATTTGTACTATTTTAGACACTAACGTCACACTGATTAGCTCATTCCCCCCATTCTAAAAAAATAAAAATTAGTCAAAACTGAATAATGTAATCACTCCTCGAGATATTCTTGAAATGCTCATTTTAATGCCAATATACACTACGTAACTACTGGTACATTAGAATCGATTTATAAGCTAACTTATTTTACAAATACACAATTTTGAGGTTTGGAGCGGCATTGGTGAGTTTTCAGGCACAATCAAACCAGTGCACCCCAATGCTTAAAATACATAAAACGACTTGTGTATTCAAAAAAAGTTATAATGAAGTTATCATTAGATGGAAAACATATTGCATTTTAGGCCTTTTATGAAAATGGAGTTTTTTTGTATAATATAACAAAATTGAAGTCGCTTATGTATCAAAAACATTATTATTTCTTCAAAATCTCCTTCACTGAACGCAATTTTTAACGGTCTTAATTATTACCATTGCTCGAATTATTTTTACAATATTAATAATCATATCATAAAATCTTGACGAATTCTTACTTACAATGTAATAGTGCACCAAATGGATATGGACATTTAATTAAACAAGAACAAAAATTTTCTTAGCTTGCAAATAAACACGTTTTTTTTATTTCTAGCGTTTTTATCTACAATTCACCAATTGAATTAATGCAATTAAAATACTCCAGCAATGCCCATACCCTACTTATTTTTTAAAAAAATAAATTTACACAAATTATACACAACGGTAAAATAGCCAATTAATATAAATCACTAATTAGGTCAAACATTAGAAAACAATATTGTAAAAATCTAATATAATTTCATAAAAATGGGCACCAGAAGTGAAATTGAATAGTTAAAAAAAACTACCATGATTCCATTAATAAGTACATCTCCACAAAAAATTTATTATATAAATTTTAAACCCAATGTTGTATAATAAATTTGTAAAAAAAAAAAATTAATAAGCAATTCATTCTATACACGATTTAAATATTCATAAAGCCTTATTGCTAAAAGGCGGATAATATTCGTGAGCGATATATAAATAAATTGTTCAAATTGTATCAGTGTATAAAAATGACATACAGGAATATCTGTATGGCGTCGGTGAAGTTAAACCTACGAAATCCTTGAAAGTACGTAGACCCTGTTCTAGCAATAACTACCTAACTCTCCAATAGTGGCTTGCATGCATGCTAACACTAATATTGTTAAACAGTATTATTTATTAGTAAGGCATTTATTTGACTGGTTTGGTATGCAGCGTCTCTGCATATTGCCACTACAAGTGTCTTGTAGTGATAAATAAATACGTACTTATACGTACTATTACTATTGCTACATTTTCAGCAAATATGTATAAAATGGGAGTCTTATAACGTCGTTTAATAATAATTTATGCATGCCAACCACAATTTTACATATTAATGCACTTAAAGCCCGTACTAGGAATTTTTGTTTTTGGCTTGATGATTGAACATTCCTGACAAAATATCTGTAACTTCAATATAAATATAACTCTAGACATTTAGAAATGATCTCAATTGTATTTAATACTCTTTTACATTTAATATTAAATAATGTAAAGACTACATGAGATGAAAAACGCAAAAAAAGATTAACGACAGAAGTTTGGGATAAATAACCATGTTTTAACTGTAATTAAATTAAAAAAGTTATGGAAATTCCTACATTCGAGCTTTAACTGTATCAATTCCGCTTAAAATATGGCTAGTATAGTGCTATCTTAAACATATAATATTATTCTTTTTGAGATTATACACACTGCTAATACCCGTGTGAAACTGAATTTTATGTAACGCTTAGAAACGACATATTTTTAAAACCATTATTTACAAGCATTACTTTTGGCACAATATATAAATTAAATATCTATTTTCGAATGAATTTCAGAACATATATTGATATATTTTATAATTTTCCGTTTATGTAATAAAAAAATACCAATTTTATTTATTATTATGTAGTTTTAATGAAGGCACAATATAGTTAAATCTGTAACAAATGATTCAACTATACATATGGATTGCATAAAAATTAGGATACTGACATTTCACCTAGCATTAAGTAAACAATAAATTAGTCTTATACAGATTTAACTTTATTAAGGCTCCATATTCTTGTAGTGAGTGATATGCACATACACAATATAATTACAATTTAAGTGTCATACATATAAATATAGTATTTGAATATCATCCAATGTCCGTTTCATAACATTTTTTGCAACGTCATATATATGCCCAAATTACCATAAAAGTTTATCAATTTACTTTACAAAAATAATAGTTGCCAGACCATATTGCTAGTAAAGTTTCTCAATTTTGCTTATTATCTCATAATTATATAAAATTGTATACATTATAGTTAGTTACAGTTGTATTGCTAAGTGCTTGTTACTGTATTATGTTGAATGTACCTTTAACGCAGCGGTTATATTTTCATCTTATAAATTTTAAAATAATTATAAAAAAATTGATAATTGAGTCGATCCAAATGTTGACCATCACTTTGCTAGTATATTACATAATTATTCATATGTACAAATTATTTACTCACACACGCCACGTAAGCTGCAAGATTTCTCATAGAAATGATTGACATTATTCAGACTGAGCTCTCCGTAAAACGTCAAAACAAAACACAAAACAACAAACATCCATCGAACGACCGATGCGGGAACGAATTGCTGCACGAATGTATTCCGAACACTAACACCTAAATGAACACATGAAATACAAATCCGTCGCGGCGCGATAGAAGTTCGGGCGTTCCCAAGAACGGCGACATATAAACCTAATATTAAATAATTACAATTCTTAAAAATAAAATAAACTCAGTAATATACATAATTACATTATATATTCGAAAAAAAATTAACAAAAAATCGATAGTCAACATCCGGGCGGCAGTGATGCGGTGATGCAGTGATCGCTAGGAGCGGCGTCGGTGCGAGAAGTGGCAGACCTCGCAGCGCTAGGGGCGCTCCCAGTCCACGGCGGCGGGCGGCGGCGCGCCGCTCCACGCGCCCCACTGCTCGCGCCGGAAGAAGCGCTTCTTGAAGTGGTGCGGCGCCTGCGGGGACGCGCCCGCGCCCGCCCCCGCGCCCGCGCCCCCCGCGCCCGCCGGCCGCGCCGCCTCGCCGTGCCCGATGCCCGAGTCCGGCGACGTGTTGCACGCCTCGTCCGAGCGGCGCCGCTTGTCCTCCATGGCCGTCGACGCGAACGAGATTATTTGGTCGAAGCGAAATGCTATCCGGTCTTGCCACTTGCTCTCTTCGCCTTCCTCGCCGCCCTCGCCTTCTGAAACGATCGACATGTATCATATACGTAAGTGTAATACAGATAGGGGAGATGAGTGTGAGTGTATTGCAGTGCATTACCTGGTCGGTGCGTGTCGGGCTCGGGGGGCTCG
>DWAN01001246.1:0-18556 GCA_018230445.1 Heliconius hewitsoni
AAGTATTTATCTTTCCTAAGTGTGGATTAACACTTTAAAAATGTTTAAAAAACAGAACAAGGAAATTAAAATATTTAATTCCTCCGAATTGTACATAACAAATTGCGAATGAATAATAGTCAATAACAAATTGCGAATCTACCCTTCCCAGAATAATATTTTTTTATCATATTTACATATACATGCACGGTAACGAGGCAAAGCGCAGCGTTGAGTTCCGTCATTCAACACGCAATGCCTCTCGAATTCGGTAAGTGGCAAATGGAATTTATTTATTTCATTAGGTAAATTATCTTAATGGGAACGGAGTGTCTTAACACCCACAGGTTCCCTTTGCCCTGCTATTTGCGGGATACAAGGTGAAGCTAAAAAAAAATGTACATAAACATTTAGATTCAAAATACTATTTTGAAAACCCACATTTACCTAAATACCAGTATACGAGGAAGTTGTCAGTTTATAAGTATATATTATTTATGGAATTTATTAACCGCGTCAAATTTATTTGGCTATTACGTTCGCCCACGCTTGATCTGAGTTCTGAGGTTTTATTATTACTTTTGTATATTTTGTTCTCTCTAGGTATTTCATTTTTAAAATGTATGGAAAATTTGTAGTAAAACTTCGTGGATTCACAGTTATACATAAAAAAATATTTTGCTTATTACGTTATTTCAAAGAAATAAACAGCGAAAATATTTTTTTATGGTCATGGTAGCTCAGTAGGATAGTGTCTAACTGTATATGTGTTGGTTGTGGGTTTAATCTGCACTCAAAAATTAATTATTTTTATTACTCTCATAGACGTAGACGAAATGGAACGAACGGCGTTTAGTGCTTTTTTATTTAGTTTTTTTACTTACTTTTTTTATTAGTTCCGCAACTCACACTATTTGAAATTGAGCTGGAAAGAAGAAAACGAGTGGTTTAACAATAATCTTCCTCTATCCTCCACGCGAGATAAATAAAAGTTAAATAAAAAATAATTACTATCTTAACTTAAATAAAAAAAATACCACTTAACTACCTGGTAACAAGATAAACGCGCCGTTCAGTTCCACCACTAAAAAAGGAATGTCTCAAAAATTCTGTGAAAACACGAAATGTCTTAACACACAGTTTCCTCGGGTTCCCTCTGCCAACCCATGTATATCATATCTAATTATCCTTGCATTATATTTTAATAATCTTAATTGCACTACGTTACACGGTATAATTATTTTTGATGTGTTATTTCACAATTAGGAAAAAAAACTTATTTAAAAAACGCATAACAATTTTGAAGGTTTGAACATGTGCCTCTTGAATACCGGTTAAACGCCTCTTGGACGGTTTCCAGAAGGGTTAGACTCAAAAACCACTACTTTCAATTTTTTATAAATTTTCTAAATAATAAATATAATTTTACTCTATATTATTTTTTGTTATAGGAATAATTAAAACTATAATAGAAATGATGAGGCCAGTCGTGGTGTCGGTTGTGTATTTGTTGAATATATTCACGTCTTCGCTTTGGTGTCAAGGCAAAGTACGGCGTTGAGTTTCGCCACTCAACACGTAATGAGACATTGCGTGTTGAGTTCGAAAATAGGGAACAGAGTGTCTTAACATTAGGCTTTCTCTACCTACTCTGCTGTGTGCGGGATACAGCGTGAAAAAAAATGGTATAAGCTCAAAAAACATTCATACATAACAACGAATAAATAGTAAAATTATACATTGAAAAATGTATAACGGATGACTATAAATAATTGGATTCGGTCCACTTCAACAAGCTCAGGTAGAGACAAATTGAAAATCTGCGCGAATTTTACTCTTTTCATAATGGCGTGTTTAATAATTGTGCTGTACAATTATGTGACGATTTTATTTTATTTTCCTATTTTTTTTCTCTTTTCCAGCATAATACGATAGGCGAAAATAACTTATTATCGAGGCACTCTTTTTCCATTTTATATTTTTGTTATTATTACTGACTTTTAAGCCAATTATTTTTTTATCTGTGTATAATTAATTTATTTTACTTATATGTGATAATTTACTGAGTTTTCCAACCTCTACCCAATTTTAAACATATACTGCACGTCCTTTTAGAGTATGTAATTGTAAAATAAATATACCTATATATACTTATTTAGAAAACGTATAAAAATGCTTAGTGGTCAGAGCGCCTGGTTGGTTTCCAGGAGGTGCGGGTTCGAATCCCGCTACGTTCAAATGTTTATACGTTTTCTAAATAAGTATTTTACTTTCCTAAGTGTGCAGTAACACTTTAAAAATGTTTAAAAATATCTATATATGTTATATGGTTGTCGATTCTCATTTAGAGGGGTAAAATATTTCATATATTGATTTTCTCTTATCTTAACTCTAATAAGTTAGCAATAGAGATGTCTTAATGAGAACCGAGTGTAGTAATACTAGGTTTCTGTGTTCCTTTGTTTACTTACTCTACTTTTATTTATACACTAGAATTTTCATGTACAACAAAATATACACAAAAATACTAGTATGATATAATAGTCAAGATATTTTTAGTTTAAAATTAAAAGTTGCAGAAAGCAATGCTGGAACGTCAAAGAGCCTCGTGACTTATTATTTCCTTTGAAATTGTATCGAAATTTTCCGAGAGAATTGCACCGGCGAAATAACTATCGTATTTTAAAAATAAAAATATAATATGAGGCCAGTTGTGGATCAGGGGCACAAAGTGTGCAATTGTGAACGAATTGACAGGCTGTGGGTTCGATTCTCACTCGTGGAAATGAAATATTTCTTTCCGGAACACCGATTCCCTCTGCGTACCCTGCTATGAGCATGATACAGCGTGAAGCTAAAATATTCACGCTGTATTCCGCATAAAATACGTAACTGCACGGTTTTAGGTTCAATTCCTACTCGGAGGAATTAAATATTTCGTTTCCCAGCTAGTAACAAGACAAATGGCACGTTGACTTTCACCATTTAACACGTTACGTCCCAAAATATGAATCAATATTTTGTATTTCAGCATGCTTAAAAAAAATACAATGAACTTTACATATATATTAAAACATGATATTTTATTTTTTGTTAATAATTTTTGTTTTATATAGAAACAATTAGACAAATTAAATTTCGTTTCCGTTCAATTCATTAATACACGCCACTCAAGCGCGCTAGTGAAACACAAATCACTTCTCCGATGTAATGTTTTAGAAAATACAACAGAGTTTATTCGGTTATAAAATATATAATTTTAATAAAAACTAAAAGACGGTTTTAGCTATAATTCGTATGATTTATTTGGTAACCTCTAAAGAATTCGTATATGGCCAGGATGGCCAAGATCCATCATCACACCAGCTCGTTGATACCAATGTTATATTGTCACCTAAGCTACGTATAAATGGCAAATTTCATTAGAATACGATTATTATAGTTGTTTATATTCAGATAATCTTAAATTTTATCATACACATAGTTTGTTAGTGTTTTAAAAAGAAATAAGTAAAAAATGTATGATGACGGATTTGAACATGTTACTAGTTGCAATGAACACATTTACTAGTTCACAGTGTATATTCCTTGAATACATTATATTCGGTAGTTGGTGCCACCTGCAATAGTTTCATTTCACTGACTTGTCCGACCAGATTGAGGTATAAAATATAACTTTGAGTTTTAAATGCATAAATTAGGCTTAAATTTTTTAATTCAATCGTAATATAATTTGTTTAAATTTTATATTGTTTTGGTTAATATATTTTTTAGGGAATTTTAAAATGCTTACTTAAATTACTTAGAGACCGTCTCGGCGCAAGAACATAGTCGTATTTAATCTAAATCTTTTAATTAATTTCCTTCCTTTATTTTTAATTAATTTCCTCACTATGACAACAAGGTAAAGAACGGCGTTGAGTTCCGCCATCCAATCAATATTGCGCTTTGTCTTGTTACCAGAGCGAAGATATAAATATTTAATTGTCGCGAGTGGAAATAGAACTCAATATCGTCACGTTAACAGATAGACGTTGCGCCATTGCACCACGATGTCTCAAGACAAGAATTATGAAATTTTTAGCAATTTTAAAAATCAAATCGGCTTCACGCTGTGAGATACAACGCCCAGCAGGGTAGGCAGAGGGAACATAGTGATAAGACATTCCGTTCAGCACGTGCCGCCGATTTTTTCGAGGCGACGTGTTAAGTGGCGGAACTCAACGCCGAACTTTTGCCTTGGTGCCAGAGAGAAGAAATGAAAATATTAAGAAATAATAATGTATTTACTTATTTAGAAAACGTATAATCCTGGAAACCGACCAGGCTCACTGACCACTAAGCCATACGTTCTCATCGAGCTACGTCGAAATTTTTATACGCTTGATACAACTTATTTATGTTGTTAACATCTCTGTAGGGAGATTTTTACAAACTTCCGCTATCCAAAGTTAATTACTTAGAATTATCGTTTGGCAAAAGAGTATACTATTTTTTTAAATATTTATAAATATTTTTAAAGTGTTATTCCGCACTTACTATACAATACTTATTTAGAAAACGTATAAAAGGGGTTCGAGTCCCGCTACGTTCAAATGTTTATACGTTTTCTAAATAAGTATTTTTCTTTCCTAAGTATGGAATAACATTTTAAAAATGTTTAAAAATAGTAGTTCATTTCCTCGAGTGGGGATCGAACCCACAACCATCGCGTTTCAGTCACACCCTTGTCCCACTGGGTCACGATGGCCTCAATTAATAATTTTAACAGAGACATAACCGACTTCTGCACTACGCGTGCTCCAAATCTGCCATACTCCGATATTAAATGACTCCTCCCATCAAAACATGTACGAAAGCTGAGTTATGTTCATATATTTTGAGGGTAAATTGCTTTTCAATCCGAGAACGTATGCCAAAACTCGTATTAAGCTGAGTTTAGGCTATTTAATACTACGTCGTTCAAGTTAGTTGTAAATTTTGTTTCCTTGTTTCCAGAGTAAAGTTTAATAAATATGTTAATTTTATTTTATAATATATGTATAGTCGATTTGTTTATGTGAGTTAAGATAATGTTGTAAAATATAAGTTTATGTTTATATTTTGACGTGAGGAATATAGGTGTATATTAAAATTGAAGATGTCGTTCTAGTTCAGTGAAAATGTGCGTAACTGTTATTGTAGTGTAACATCTCTTATTGAAGCGAGCAAAATTGTAATTGTAAAAAATTGTAATGACTGTATAATTGTTTCAGTTCTTTCTGAACAAACTAAACTAAACTGGCTTGACGCTGTATCCCGTGCGGGGTAGTTAGAGAGAACGGAGCGCTAAACGCTGTCACACACAAAGAAAAAAAAAACAACAAAGCAGAGAAGCTCACAAAGCTTTAGTTTACAAGTTATTGATATGTAGCACGTCACTAAGCTTCCCAAAATGAATGTTACACAGAATTAATTCGTCAGCGCACATCGCACGGTACCTGGACGACTGCCAGACACGTCGCAACAGCTCAATATATGGGTTATTAATATTGTTTTTTTGTCATTTATTGTTAACTTTTATAGTTAAATAACGGGACAGGTTGTGGGTGCGATTTCCACTCTAGGTAATGCAATATTTAATATTTACATTTCTCTGCAGTCAATGTCTCCAGAATTTGGCGGATAGTGGAAAGTGTAGTGTCTTGTTATTAGCCTCCCTCTACTTACTACATGCGGGATACAGCGTGATGCCGAAAAAAAAACACGTACAAACAAATGCATATTATAGATAAGTAAGAAACAACACAAATTTATAATCATTAAATAACAAATTAACAGTTTTCAAAGCTTTTTTCAAGTTTTGCTGTTTTACTTTGGTACGAGAGTAAAGTTATAAATAAATTGTATAACTGAAATGCACAATATACATATTAATAGGTTTATGCTTCCCCACTTTTGACATTTAATCTACATTAAAATAATTGTCCTTTTTATTGCGTCATTTAACTTTTACGTTTACTTTACAATGTAGCATATTCAAATCACCCATAACAAACACAAGCTCACGTTTGTTTCATATTCATTCTTCTTTATTTTCTTCTTTTTCCTGGCTTCTTCCGGCTTTTATCAGGGTCTGCCTTCATTCTTCTTTATTATATGTACTTAAATTGAACTTGTCAATATATATTTAGTTTTTTTTTTATATAATACGATGCTAGGAAATATTAGCATCTTGTAAAAAAATCTGAAAATAATTTTTCGTTCCGAGTGAGGACTCTAGGTATTTAATTATTATCTTTTATGGTAGATAAAGTGCGACGTTGAGTTAGGTCGCTCTTATTCGCTCAGAAAGCGGAGTGTCTTAGTACTAGATTCTCTCTACTCTTCTATGCCATAAAAAAACAATATAGATATCAGTTTCCTTAGAAATTAAAATAACACGCCATTCCTAATAATAGGCCAACATTATAATACGAAAGCGTACTAGCGTTTTACTTCCAGCTTATCTACCATCCAGCTATCTTAGTGGTAGGATAAGAGGCTCGGCTTTATTGCCCCGGGACAATCCTCGGTAGCCCGTAAAATAAATAGGCCGGTCGGTCTATATATAGAACTAACTTGGAATTAGATTTTTTATTAGCTGATAATGATTCAGTGAATGTATGAATTTACTAAACAATATAATTAACAGTAAATGCGTGGGTTCGATTCCTACTCAAGGTAATGAAATATTTAATATAATTTCTATTCATTTCTTTTATTTTTTTTTCATTTCTTCGCTCTGGTAACGAGGTAAAGCGAAGCCTTAGATACACTGCTCAATACGCCTACCTCAAGAACTCAGCGGAAAGTAAGGAAAGGAAGCGTCAAATTGAGATCGGCCCTATTTTCCCAGGTTCCCCCTGATTGGACACTGATGGGACAGCGTGGAGCTGATTAAAAAATAAATAAATCCTACTAGCAATAAAATGGAAAAATGTTACTTATTTTTCGTTCATAAGATGAACACTAAAGTTCTAATATGTTCAATTTTTATATATAAATTTGTTAGGTTTCTTGTTGTATTGTTTGACGATCGACGACGAACAAAACAATCCATTAAAGAGAGTTGCATTGTAAATAAAAACCAAAATACGCTGGTATATAGCATTTGATAATGAATCAAAATTTTACATAAATTTCTATTATTTAGTTTACATATAAATTAATAATAACACCGCTTGAAACGGTCGCACTAGACTAGACGAACTAAAATCACTTCTCCACTCAAGGAACACAAAATCATTATTTTGTCCCAACATTGCAATACGTACTAGAACTTACGGCTATACGAATATAGTTCATTTCCTATTAGTTTTAAGGATTACTTTCATAGTTTAAGAGTCTATATTTGATCTCCTTGTTGCTGGAAAGGATCCAAATGTATCAGAAATTTAAGCTTGAGTTAACAAACGACGCTGTTGAAAGTACAGTAGTCATGTTAAAAAATTCTATTCAATAAAATGTAAGGAGAAAATAAAGGAATGAAGTTGTAGTGGCACAGTTGCATTGAATGTGGCTGTAGTGGCGATGGTTACGGGTTCACATTCGATGGTACATTAGAAGAAATTAATTAGTAGATGTTTTCAATTTCCGTCACTCAACACTTGATTACTCGACAACTACTGCGGCTTCCTGCAAAACGTGGTAAATGGAGCAATATCTTAACAATAGGTTCCCTTTGCCTATCCTGATATATGCGGGATACAGCGTGCTGCTTTTAAAAAAAAACAAAACGAATCTTTTTCTTAGGAGGAAAGCTTAATGCTATTTAGATAAGCTAACGAAAGTTGTACACAAAAGTTTTAATGATACTGTTATAGTAGCCTTTGTGATGAGTGGCAGTTTAGCGAAGAAAGTGTTTGTTTGTATGTAAATACTGTTTTATAAAGAAACTTAGTTTTAAGTGGTTGTAGTAATGACGCCGTCGTGGAGCAATTGTGAAGTTTACGAGTGTAATAGCGGTGTTAGTGCGTTCCATTTCAATTTGGGGATGTATTATATATTTTGCTTAAGGGGTCAGTCTATCTGGTAAGTCATATAAGGAAGTGACATCTAAACATAGGTGATTAGACATAACTAACTATCACCACATACCATTTCTTATTTTTTTATTTTTTTTATTTGTGCTATAAATTATCACTTCTTATCAAATTTTATACCTACATTTCAATTCTGATTTAAGATCGGTTTTTTTATTTTGATCCAAGAGTACACAACCCTAAAAATAATGATTTTATAAGTTTCCGAGAAATAATGTTGGGAGAAAATTTCATCAACAAATTTCCATAAACTTAATTTGGGTTGAGACTCTTCATAGAAAAATTGGCCACTAGAAGTACTAAGTATTTCCACAAATACATGCCAATGAACATTAAGTGCTATAATTTTGCGTACAATTGAAACAATATTTTATTTCTCAAATATCAGAAAGTTTTAACAAATGTTTAATTGGAAGGTTTCTTTTTTAGGGTTCCGTACCTTTGAAAGAAAAAAGGAAACCTTATGAGATCAGTTTGTTGTCTATCTGTCAAGAGTCTTTATCTCAAGAACGCTTGGAGATATTGAGTTGAAATTCAAACCATATACTCAGATCTACGGCTCCATGATTTTCTAAAAAAAACTTATTTCTACATTTTCTTAAAAAAAAGATACCAAATCAATACAGATTCACGCTGCATCCCGCGCACAGAAGGGTAGGTAGAATGAACCCGTTGCCCACTTTGCAATCATTTGTGGCAAATTTTTTAACATTTACCGTTACCTCTGCCTACCCTGCTGAGTGCGGGATACAGCGTGAAGCTGATTTATTTATTTACTTTTATAAAATAGATATTTGTTAAGCTGTTTCTGGCTGACTTTCATGTTTCTGATGTATGTAATGTGTTTTATAATACAAAATTGTTATTGTCTTAGACAAAGAAACAGAATTCGGCGGAACGCGGGGAACGGAATTTAGCTTAACGGGTAAGGTTGGGAAGGTCATAAAACTAGGTTCCCAACTTCTTTCTATGAACCCTGTCAAGTGCAGGTTACAGTGGGAAGCTAAATAATAATAAACATTTAAGAAATGTGATTGATCATGATTATTTTATTTTTAATACGTAGCGTTGTTTGAACCTGTTCTAACCTCGGCTAAGCATCATTTACTCAGTCAATACTAAAACAGTTAAGAGGAAATTTATTTAATTATTAATATATAACTGTACATTATATTCTGATTTCCAATTAAGGCACTAGCGGTTAGAAACCAATTATGTAGCTACTCCACATCCGTCCTAAGCTCGGCACGGTGATTGATTGCAATGATATAACGATGTGGTTATACCTATTCATATGTGGTAGCTATATGTGTAATTTTTGCTGTAATAGTTCTTTTTTTAGGTTCACATGGTAGGCAGGGGTAACTGGGAACCTAGTGTTATGGCACTCCGTTTCCCATTAGGTCACTTTCCGTTCATTGGAAGTATCTTAACGAGATTGAATTATGAAGGCATTGCGTATTGAGTGGCGGAACTCAACGCCGCATTTTACCTCGTTACCAGTTCTAGGAAATGAGTATATTAATTATTTATTTGCCTCGTGTTGAAATGAAACACACTACCAAACGTGTTTGTTATATGTATAACTCACACGTTTCCCGCATACAGAAGTTGACAGAGGGAACCTAGTTCACCTAAAGAGTATCTTCATTTTCAAGACATTGCATGTTAAGTGACGAAACTCAACGCAAAGTAATTTCTTCCCTCGAGTGGGAATCGAGTCCACAGCCGTCGAGTTTTTAGTCATATGTCATATCACTGCATTACGACGGTCTCTTCATCGTTTACATTCTGTATATACCGACATCATATTTTGCTGGAAAATGATTTAACACGGTGTAGATAGCTTGGTTATGCGCGCTCATGTAAAAATATATTTGAAATTTGTAAGAATATATATATTTTGAATTGTATTTTATTTGGAGGTTTGGAGCTATGCTTGATATTCTTTTTATGATTATCAGAAGTCCATAGTGGCGCAGTGGGAAAAGGTTTAACTGATAACGCATTGGATGTGGTTTTGACTTTATACAGAGGAATAAATTTTTACATTAAAAAGTGCACAGAAATTATTTAAATCGAGTGAAACTTGTATTGAGGCGCAGGGGTGCAAGTGTGCCATTGTGAACACGACAGGATGTAGATTCAATTCCAAATCGAGAAAATGAAATTTTTAATATTTTCCTCTCTGTGGTAACGAGGCACTAAGTGCGACGTTCAGATTCGGCACTCAACACGCGATACCAACAGAATTTGGCGAAAAATTGGGGAACGTACGGAGTGTTTTAAAAATAGGTTCCCAGGCTCCTTCTGCCAATCCCACTTGATCCCGCACACACGCTACGCAATGAAGCTAAAAAAATTGTAGCACCTTAATGTACAAAAAAAAAAAAATTAATCCACATTATAAAAACTGGACAAAATATTAAACATAACGTAATTTAATAACTGCTTTATGTAATTCATTCTCTACTTATCACTAAATTTATTATGAAATATGAACGGGTCTTATAACGAGTGAAGGTCTACACGAGGTTAAAAAACTTTGTAAGTTAACTGAGCCGTAATAAAATAACTAAATATTAAAAGAAATAGTTTTTTGGTGTAACTTTGAACTTTGATATTTAACTCTAACTGACTTGAATTAGTTCTTTCTTATCTTAAAGTCTCTCTCTCTCTCTCTTTATCTCTTATGTTAAAATATTTTTATTTAGGTCTAATTGGGACCAAAATAGAGAACAGATAGAGATATCACTTCCTTAATTTGTTGCTTACCTAGAAAAGAAAGTTAACTAAGGCAATAATTATCAATATTTATTATATTTTTTATTTTAAGTTTTATTTAACTCTCAGTGGAAAAAAATCTTTGACTTCCAAAAGACATGGATTCGAATCGCGCTACGTTAAAATTTTTATACGTCTTCTAAAAATAATTACCAATATTTTTTACATACAGACAAAAAAAACTTAAATTTAATAAATATTTCAACAATTTTTTTGTGTTCAGTACTTCATAAAAACATTTTGCGTACATACATTTATCGTGAGAAAAGCTCATAAAAAGTAACTTAAAATCGATGACCTACATAATGTAATGAAGGTACGAATGTCAAAAACAATTCTGTATGTATATATTTGAAATTCTATAAAAATAATTCCGTGATGACTCGCAATTAGTACCGTGCATGTCGTGTGTATTATGTGTACTAATAATTCATGTATAATATGAGACTATAAAATTTCTTACAAGGCAAGTTAAGCGGAACGTTGTGGGTTCCGATTTCCACAAGTCATCGCGCCATTCCCGCTGAAGGAACTGAAATATAATATTTCCATTTTTCTGTCTCCAGAATTGTTTCTAGACTTTAAAGGAAAGTAGATAACGAAAGTTTCATAATGGGAACGGAGTGACTAGGAACCTAGTGTTACTAGGTTCCTTCTGTCTATCCTGATACGTTCTTCTGCAGCGTTCAGCTGAAAAAAACTTAAATGTATTTACGAATCCATCAACGTTATAGCTAGAAGATATTTTTTGTAAGAAATTTATTTCAATTATATTTATTTCAATTATAACTGTACCAAATTCATTTTATTTCAATTATAACTGTACCAAAAATTTTATCTTAAGTCATAACTAATAAACGATATTAAAAAAAATATAAATCACCTTCACGTTGTATCCCGCAGACATCAGGGTAGGCAGAGGGAACCTAGTATAATACACTCCGTTCCCCACTTCCTGTCAAGTTCTGGAGAGGGAAGAAATGGAAATATAAATTTAATACAATATTTTATATCCTCGATTGGGGATCGAATCCACAACCAGTCAGTTTTACAGTCACAATTTGTGCCGCTGCGCCACGACTGGTTTCAACTAAACGATATTAGTTAATAAAAAAACAATCGACTACAGTTTCCGAATTCACCATATACTTACTCAAATATTTCTTTTATTGTTCGACATTGGACGATCGCGTGATATTAATTTTATATAACAACTTTATTGTATTATTTTATTGCTTGAATTATTATTTTGGCAGGGAATTTAACGTATAAGCTTAACTTAGCTATTTTATTCTAGAATTTTTTTTCCAAATATCAGTATTATGTGCCTTAGCTGGTAGCCTTACAGGCTGTAATTTGTAGTACGTACATAGAAACAATTTTTTATTAACAATTGTATTTTTTTAAATGTTTTAATTATGGATTTAAGTTCAATTTACATTCTATACAGCAAATTATCTTCAAAATCAATTATAGTTCCAATCCTGCACAGATTAACTAATTAAATGCGTCCATTTGTTCCAAAGATAGAAAAAAATCTGTACAGACACACAAACAGAGAGTCTAAATCTTTAAAAATTACAGATTTGTATTTTATTACTAAAGACTCAAAATAATTATGACGTAAAATATACAGCCACATTTTTTAAATATTTTTATTATATTTATCAATATAATTTATATTAATTGCCATGGTGGTTATTTTTTTTTCTATTTACAATAAAAATATCCTATTTTTCAAAGAACGCGGTTACTTGAACAAAAAAAAATACATTTTCGTACGAGATTTACAGCCACGATTAGTAAAACGGCTTAAAAGCAAGTTACATAGTGAAAAACGCTACAGTAAGCAAATGATTACAAATGAACTGGCATATTTTTATTGCTGAATGAGCAAATGTTTCACAATAACGAACTATTTATTTCTAATTACACTAGTTTCAAAGAGTAGTTGATGAAACAAATTATTCAATTTGACTATTTTTTAGATATATTTTATTGAGAGAAAAATATTGAAGTCAATCTTGTTTTCAAATTCAAATTCATGTCTTGTTTTTTTGGGTATGGCATTGTGTAGTGCGAGTCGGAGTTGTCTACTGAGGGTTCTGGACAAATTTCAGTTTAAAAATGGGAAAGTATTGCTTATAAAAGTTGACAAACTTAAGTTTGTGGACATAAGTACTCATTCTGTATGGCTTGAATTACATTTATAAGTTTGTAATAGTTTTTATCTGTAATATAAAAATATATTTCAATTGGTCGGATTTTTGCCTTAATTTCGTAATTGTAGTTCCTCGAGTATAGGTTTTAATGAGAGGGCAAACATCGCAACAGATATGACGTGTGAAATGAAAAAGAAATGAAAATGTTAATTGCAATTTTCACTATTTTATTTGGATTATATTGTATAAGTATAGACAATGTAAAAGTTTACAAGTACTTTAAAAGACATTGAAATATATTTCTGATTGTAGCCTGAAAATGTGTAAAGATTTTGCCCGTCTCATATCCAGTGGTAAGGCATTCTAAAGTCGATTTCTCAGGAAGAAAGAGGAGTATGAAGGATTTTGAATTCAATATTGATCAGAGCGAGCGAGCACGAAGCTAAAAATCAAGATAATATTTTTTTTTGCAATTTCAGTACTTAATTCAGTGAAAACCAACACCAATGATTTTATTAACCAAAAATGGTAAGGCCTTTGTAGAATTTAAACAGGATTAGTTAAACGTTTTTTAAGCGAGCGTCAGTTAATGGGCCATTACCTTTTGTATTGTGAGGTTAAACTGCTGTGACCAAAATTTTTTGCACTTTAAAATATATTGAATGCGATTTATAAACATATATTTGAATTATTATTTAATATGACGTAAAGCCTCCGGAATCCGGCAGAAAGTGAGGAACGGAGTGTTTTAACACTAGGTCTCTGCCTACCCTGCTGTCTGTGGGATACAGCGTGAAGATGATTTGATTTGATTATTTTTATTCAATATGATTGAACTATTATGTTTAAAATATTATTTGGCATTATAAGTTTTGTATTTAATAAGGTAAAAACGGAACTCGTGAAGGATCAATTTGATGTCCATCTATAGAGACAATTTGTCTTGAAATATTTTAGAGGTATTAAGCTAAAATTAATATCTAATATTTGTATACAATCCTTTGAGGCACAGAAAAATCAAGCTCTTAAGCCATCGCTATCACAAGATACCAATCTTTGTGCATCATTTTTGCTGAATTTTGTATGAAATTTGCCGCGAAATTTAAACCTATAGAGACTTCCCCTGGAACTACAGTTATGAAATCGGCATGAATTGAAAAATTACAATAAAAATAAAGAAAAAAAATTATTAAAATTGATAGTTAGACCAAAGATAAAAATCAAGTACATATTTATGTTTGTAGTTAATTTCAAACAAAATAAATACATATATGTGTAAACTTAAGGTCGTCGACATTTATAAATTACGGAACTTTTAAAATAAAGTTTGCTTTTCTTTCATCCAAACAAACGTCGAACGGATACTTCGACAGATACTTCCTAATGAGTCGCGGAATCTAACGCCGCTCCAGGTAAATACCAGGAAATCATTTATATTACAATTTTACCCCCTGGACATGAACTCACATCCAACGTCCTTAAATTGACGTTTTTCAATAACATACCTACCACAAAGTATATGCCCGCACAGACGAGTAGTAGTCAAGTGCTTCTAGGAAGTTTCTCAAACTTTTCTTTTTAAAATTATAGAACTTCGCCACGTCAGCTGCACTCATATATCTTTATTTCAATTTTAACTTCACTAGATTAAAATTTGATATATCATTTTTTAATTTAATTGATTTAATATACATACATGAATGTATATAAATACAGTAACAAGTGGCCTTTTACACCCCCTTCCCCACTTTCTGCTGAATTCTGGAGGCACTACTTGTTGAGAGGCAGAACTCAACGCCGCGCTTTGCCTCGACACCAGAGCGAAGAAATGGAAATATAAATTTAAGTAAAGTATTTCATCTCCTCGAGTGGGGATCGAACCCTCAACCTGTTGGTTTTACAGCCCCACTTTGTGCCCCTGCACTACGACTGGTCCTCTTCATTCGTTGTAATAAATTGATTTTTTTTTCATTTATAGTTTTACCACTTTATACGAAACGCCATTAAAATGGAGCGAACGGATGGAGTGATGTGGAGAACGGAGTGCCTTAACACTAGGTTCTCTGTGACTACCCTGCTACATGCGGGATAAAACGTGAACCCATAAAACAGTATTTAGTTTATTTTTGGCTTTTTATGCAAAATTTTAATTTCAAGATATAAAAGGCATAAAGCCTCAAAGCGTAGTCTCGTTTTGTTCTCGCTTCCGCTGGATTAATCTTACTTTGTGTATCATTTCATAAAATTACGAAATTTTACTTGATTATATTCAAAATTGGAGAGTTTTGATAAGAGAAATGAGACAAGATATTTTTTTAAATATCTATCTAATTTGTTTAATTTAAATTTATGCATTTTTTATCTGTACTCAGTTGTAAGTTAATATTTAAGGACTTTAGCTTAGTTCAAATCCTGTAAAGCCTCTCCCTAAAGAGAAAAGCGAATAAAACCTAGATATGGAATATGGAGATGGTCGCTCTTTATCTACGAGAACGAGAAAAGAAAAAATATTTGAAAATCATTCCCCAATACAACACAACAATGTATTACAACAAAACAATGTATTCAAACCCACATCATCCCATTTACAAACGCATTCTCATTCCACCACAATTACTTGATAGTGTAAAAGAAATTGAATAAAACTTAGATAACTATGCCTCGCCTGGATTTGAACCTACGTCATTGCTACGAGCTAAAGAAATAATGTACACGTTCGTTTAATATGCAGAGTAGTTGCATATACTTTACTTTTCTTTTTCTACATTTTCTTTCTACTAGAAACTTCATTACATAACGCCTATAGTTGAATAGAGATGTTAATTACGTTTTGTTCACTAGAACTAGTGATTACCAGTCAGCTCTTTGCTCTGGGACGGCCGAGTTTTAGTTGATGTGACATTGCTATAGTAGTATGATTGTATAGTACGTATGGCTGTAAACGAGACAGGTTGTGGATTCGATTCCTTGTCGAGAACACGAAATATTTATTATTTTGATTTCGCCTCTCCGATGTACATCCGCGATACTTCGTAAATTGAAATAAATATATTATAACGTTATCGTTGTGCGTTTACATTGTATTCTTAAATAAGTTCGGGAGTTCATATTAACTTAATATTTTTCAAAATTACTTATCTTTAGGGGCAGTTGTGGCAAAGCATCTAAATGAAAACGGGACAATCGTGGGTTCGATTTATACTCGGGAGAGTGAATTATTTTCATTTCCTCGCACCGGTAATAAGACACAGCGCCGTGTTTTGCCACAGTTCCGCTACTAAACACGCAATGTCTCGAAAATTGAATGGAAAGTGAGTAATGGACTGTTACCTCTTTCTATAGCAGGGTAGCCTACCATAGGATGCAAGGGATATCCACGGGGTTATGTCTAGGATTGCTATAGACATGCTGGAGATATATTTTCACAGATATAGAAACAATAAGATATTAAGCAAGTGTCATTTTTTATTTGAAAAACATATCATGACTGCTATCCCCAAACATTCATAATGTATATTATTCCTTTATAAAACAAATATCAATCAACCTTTTCCTACAGAAGTTATTTACTTAGTATCCGGTAATCTATCATCTTATTCGCTGAATCAGCAGTAGTATTCTTATAGTAAACAGTACTTCTAAATTCTATATAAATATTTTTTTTACTATCTTCAACTAATAACCTATTAGTTTCATGAATTATATTTCAAATAAGATAGGGAGAAGCGAAGAACCTTGTGTTAAGAGAATAAATGCGTGTTGTGTTCAAGAACTCAACAAAATAAAAGTACCTAATTAATTCCCTCGAGCGGGAGTCGAACAAAGATCCATCGCGTTTATAGTCTTGTTGTATGTTTTTACGTTTTTCTATAAAATTTAAAAGTAATTAAAGACGCCTAAGAAAGAAATATGTGTCTTTTTCATCCCATATTTCTTTCTTTGAAAAAGCAAAATTTTATATCAAAAACACTTGCTACATTTCACGCGGTTAAAAACCGTTCCATACATACATTATTTTGTTCTGGCGAAACGGCTGTGTTGCGGTTTGCTGAGTAATTGCCAATTAAAGTACGTAAATTGGTGCCAACGCTCCCGATTCCGACTTTGCTGCGAAACAGTATCATTTCTCTTGTTTTAAGAATAATATGTACATACAGCATAAAAAATAATATCAATAATATCAATTGTCGATAATATTTTAATTTTTGTACATTTAATTTAATTAAATTTCTTTTTTATTACTTGGATTAAAGTATTTAATTTTTTTTATTGGTAAAAAAAGTGAAATAGAATTAACAGGCTAACACATACTAACAAGCTAAGAGATCCTGTGAGGCTAAGTGAGGACACTCGTGGTGCAGAGGTACAAGCGTTTATGTAAACGCAACAGGTTGTGGATTCGATACTTCTTCGATTTGGTGTCGATCTGCCACTCACAAGCAACGTCTCCAGAATTCGGCTGAAAGTGGAAAGTAGAGTGTCTTAAATACTAGGCTCCCTCTACCTACCCTGAATGCAGAATACGCATAAGCAGAAAAAAAAAGATCCTAAAGACTATGTTTTTTTTGAAAATTATTAAATATTGTCACTACAAAAAAATTAAGAAACTATAAAATAATACTAACAAGTAAAACTCATTATATTGTTCAAGAATAACAGTAACAGGATAATAAAATAAAAATAATAAAAAAAATAACAAAAAAACAAATAAATAAAAATCTTTTATTATCAAGCAACATAGGCTCATAGTTGGTTAGTACAATGGAATTACTTAAGAAATATGTTAGTAAAATATTGATGTATGGAATAAATAGCTATTGAATGGGATGCAGGATAGCAGCCAGTTTAGGTAATAATTAAATTAAACCATTGACATTGAAAAGAGCAACTGTTATTTTTGTTGCCGACTCTTTTCAATAGAATCTTTGAACTGGTTGTAGCTTTTTTTGTATGGTAATTCGATAATTTAAAAGTGCTTAAAATAGTCTATTTAAATTCAAAATAGAATTTGAATTTGAAAGAATATTATGAATTTTATCTTGTTGTTGGAACCACTCAACACTCAAGATCTTAAGAATTCAGCGCAAAGTGGTAGAGAGTTGCCATAGTCGTAGGCAAGGGAATGTAGGAGAGCAATAAGAGAGGATTTCTCATAAATACCTATTAATACTTGAAAAACGAGATTATCCGTTTTACTACGACAGCTTGTATCATTTGTGTAGATAAAAAGATTTTTTATTTCGTATTAAAGTTAAGACTCGGTAACTGTGTCACATACGAGCACATCAGCGAAAAACAGTTTAGATCGCGGGAAAATGAGATTTTTTGAATTTCGTTTTTTTTAGTGCAACAAAATGTAACAGTTTCACGCTGCAGCTTTTAAAAGCTCACTGTAAGTGCACTTTTAAAGCTTAAAAGAACTTTGAAATGTTTGAAGTGAAAATAATTGAGTGCACTGGAGTTATTTTGATTTATAAATAAATAAATTTTGCTATCTACAAATAAAATTTAAATAAATTAAATTAAATTAGCTTCACGCTGTATCCCGCACACAGCAGGGTAGGCAGA
>DWAN01001247.1:0-18555 GCA_018230445.1 Heliconius hewitsoni
TATATATATATATATATATATATATATATATATATATATATATATATATACTTAATACCTACATTATATAGGTACCACATACCAGTGTTTAATTTTATTAGAATATATGCTACATTTTTTTGTTTTTGCTGTATGTTAAATGTTGGTTTGACATTAAAATATGAGTATTTAAGCTTCTATAGTGATTTAGTGATTTGTTTTGTATATGCATGTTTTACGCATGCTTTTTTAGGTTCATCTTTATGTTTTATATTAATAAATATTTTTATAGTAATTCTATTCTTAATAAATCAATATTCATTATTAAATTGTAGATAAATTTTAATCATTCCACTTATTTCAAAACAATCTACAAATTTTAATAGGAAAAAAGCATTATTTCATTTCGTTTTACCTATTTCAGCATTGCCAACCTAAACAAAAATTCAAAAATTACCTATTTGTTTATTATTTTAACTAAGAATACCAAAATACAATATTACCATCTAAAAAAAACGAAATATATATATATTTATTTATGTATTTGTAAGTGAATGATATTTAAGAAATGCTATCATTGCCGTAACTTCTCAAACAGCAAAGGCGCAGAGCCCGAGTTCCGGTCGCCGCGCGTGAAGCAGCTGTGGGACAAGTGGCGCACGGTGTGGCTGCTGGCGTGGGAGCGCCAGCGGCGCCTGCACGAGCGCCTCGCGCACCTGCGCGAGCTGCAGCGCGTGTCCAACTTCAGCTGGGACGACTGGAGGAAGAGGGTGAATAAAACTAATATAAATATTAAAACGGTGTTTCCGATTTAAATGCAGTTTTCACTATGTTATTTTGGCAAACTTTCGTAAAAAAAAAATATTATGTTGATAATGAACATATAAACTGAACCATAATTGATTATATTTTTTGGAATATTAAAGTAGAAAATAATTTAGTATGGGTCAGTTAGATAATATATACTAGATAACTAGATAATATATACTTACTAATCCATTAATTTTAACCCCCAGTTCCTTAAGTTCATGAACCACAAGAAGTCTCGTCTGACGGACCTGTTCCGCAAGATGGACAAGGATAACAACGGCCTCATACCAAGGAACGAATTTATTGATGGAATTACTAACACCAGTAAGTATTTTTAAAGTATCTTTACTTGATATTGTAATTAATTTTATCTTTAGCTTATATCTATCTGAGAGTTTTAAACCAAGGTAACGTATCAAATATTTGTTATTTCCACGCTCTGGTGAAAGGGCGGGACAAAAGGCAGGGTAGAGTTTCGCCGGAAAATGAGGTACAGAGTGTCTTCACATTTGGTTTCCTTTACCTATTCTCCAATATGCGGAATCATGTTTTGTTTACTATAATATCTTCAAGTACTTTAATTTACTATTTGTTCCCAGAATTCGATACGTCTCGCCTAGAAATGGGTGCCGTAGCGGATCTATTCGATAGAAACGGTAGCGGTCTTATAGATTGGGAGGAATTCATCGCCGCTTTAAGACCTGATTGGGTAAGTATTAAGTTTAGATGTTAAGAATTAGGAATTAGGTTCCACTCGCTGTAAACGAAATATTTAATAATACACTAGAAAACGTATAATAAATAACATTAACGTAGCGAGATTTGAACTCGTGCCTCTAGAAAACTATCGAAGCGCTCTAACCAATGAGCCTTACGTTCCTATATTTTACGAATTTAAAATGTAAATCTTAAAACAATTTATTTTTGCTCCCAGGTCGAAAGACGCGGCCCGCCCACCGACGCTGACAAAATACACGACGAGGTCAAACGCCTCGTAATGCTGTGCACCTGCAGGCAGAAGTTCAGGGTGTTCCAGGTGGGAGAGGGAAAATACAGGGTGAGTTGATATGATGTATTTAGTTCTTTTAATATTTAAATAAATATAAGTGTAATATTAAAATACTCCCTCGCCAAATAATGTGTGTGTGGTATAGCTTTAAGCAAGACCTTTTGAAAGAATTGCTTTTAAATATCGTAGAATGTTAAAAACAAAAAAGCAAGGTCAATTATTATCATTACTAAAAAAATATATTTTCAATAATATTGTATAATTTTATTTTATGATCCTATGGGTAATATATTAAAAAGTAGGTCGTCGTGTACTGTAAACTCAAAGATAAGAGATTCGATTGCCACTCGTAGAAATTAATCTTTTTCGTTTCCTCGCTTTGATAACAAGACAAAGCGCGATGTTGAGTTCTACCATTCAACACTCAATTTCTCGAAAATCTGGATACACATGGGAAATGGAGTGTCTTAGCGCTAATCTCTCCTGCTATAGGCGGGGTACAACGTAAAGCTAAACAAAAATATATTACCGTTCTCTCTACATTTTCACTAATTTTATTTTGTTCCTGTAGTTCGGTGATTCACAAAAGCTACGTCTCGTTCGTATCCTCCGTTCCACTGTGATGGTGCGAGTGGGCGGCGGGTGGGTCGCCTTGGACGAGTTTCTGGTTAAAAATGATCCGTGTCGAGGTATGTTTGTTTTGTTACTATTACCTACGAATTACACACACTCATATATACATAACTAAAGAAATTAATATATTTTATAATATGTAATAAAAAATTCTAATATTACTAAATGGGAGTAATTTTATATATTTTTTTATTGAGGAAAAAAATATATAAATAACAGCTTTATTACAGATAAATTAAACAATAATAATAAAAATTAATAAAGAAACTAATTTTGATAGATAACACATAAACAAACAAATATATATTTCATAGATAACTTATATACATGCAAACAAGAAAACATATTATTATATATTTAAATAAAAATATTCTACATGTTATTTATGATAAAAAATATTTTAAATATGAGCTTTCTTTATAATGAATAAATTCAAATTATATCAAGAAAAGATCAATCTCAGGGTGGTGGATTCCTTTCCTGCAATAAACAAATACTTATTCTTTTTCATTTAAGTGAATCTAAATATATAGATATGTGTAAAATTCATAACCTTATAATATACTATCTATATTCTATATAGCCCAATTTTTTTCCATAAATTATCTCCAAACACTTTCTAAATAAGATTCTTTTAAAGAATTTTATTGAAAGAGTTCAACCCTAAATAAATATTTTATATTATCATAAGTTAAATAACACCTTAGTTTTTATCTATAAATAATAATTATTAAATTTCTAAGTATTTATTCTATTTTCATCTTCCACCCATATTTAATTAAACAATAAGGTCACATTACACTACTCACTATCATCATTTAAATATAATACAAAAGTGTCACGGCTTTAATGCTGTAAAGTTAGAGAACACAAAGCACCAAGTTACACAATAATTATATTTAACTTGTTAATGGCACTTAAATTGTCTGCAAAAAGTTAATTTTTAGTAAATATGTATCTTGCAAGAAGCTACTTACTTTGAAGAATTTAATACATTTTTGAAATAAACTAAATATATACATATTTTTTTTTATTTATAAAAAGATTATTATACCAGTAACAAATACTTACTGTTAATTTTAATGATTTGTATTCTGTTTGACAATTGATATTTCTTTATGTGACAGAATAATAAATGTGCTCAACTGGCACGCTCGAAACGCCATTAATTAAGAAATCAATCAATCAGAATAATAAACGTCATATTATTTTTGAAATTTATGTTAAAATTACTAATATTTAATGATCTTTGACAATTAATGATAATTGCAATTTAAATCTATTAAATTTAATTTCGTTTGGCAATTTGAAGTCATAGCAGTTTAGTTCCAATGAAGAATCCAATGAACTTTGTGTAGGCAATTCAAGTACCAACAAACTATTGTAAGAAACTTCAATAAACTATAAAAAAACTGATTTTCAAGGCAGCCTAACCATTATTTGTTATTCTTGTTGTATTTTAAATACTTTTAATATGGAACAATATAAAAATACAGAAATAAACAATACTATTTGTTACATAATTTTTTAATGCATTTGTGATTAGGCTGTTTTCATTTTATTCTGGATTTTTGGGTAATTTATTATTCATACTTTTACTGTTACCCCAAAATTTATAACAAAGATTAATGATTATTTTGAAGAGTACATACTTCTTTCTTTTCATATATATATTTTTGAGTGTGTGCTTTTCAATCTCAATAAATATAAAATAATATTTAATTTCAAAAATAAAGCCTTGTAAAAACTACAGAGAAATATAATATTGATTTAATATTAATTTAATATTTATTAAGCCTTTAAAGTATTATTCTACATTTTAGTTCTCCTTGGACAGTATGAGTTCAAATCTGTCTATATTCAATTTTTACAAATTTTCTAAAAAAAGTATTATTAATTTTATATTTTACAGAAGGGCTTTATTTTATTATAATTTAATGGACTTTGTGGTAAATAAAAAAAATTACAGCAAAGTTCATGACTTTCTACTGAAATATGGTTTGAAAGTTCTACTTATATTTTATATTCAAAGTGTCAATCAAAAACGTTACCGTACCTAATGTGTTAACCCCCATAACTCGGGAATATACAGTGAACAATAACAAAAAGGTGTTGACGGGCCCCCAATTTATTATATGTTATGTGTGTTGAGTGTTTAAATAACAAAATAACAATTTAATTTCTATAATTTATTCAAAATTACGTTATTACAATACAAAAGTTAATACGAAATGCTGGCAACATAGTAAAAAAGTACAAAATTACTAATAGAAAAATAAATAAGTTTTTAAAACGCCTATCACAGAAAAAATTAAGTAGCGGCAAGATCCAAATGCATTATAATGTTAAGCACTTATACGTCAAGGTCGATCGTCTCGCCCAAGTTAGGAATTTTTACAACTCCAAATATACCTGAGCCGCCTTAAAGCTAACAATGACTCATACTTGGGCTTTTAATATAATTTAGCACGTTAAACAAAGGGAATCTAGTTTTAAGACGGAGTGTCTTAAGTCATCCATTTTTTTGTAGCTCAACGCCGCGTTTTTTCTTCGCACCAAAATGAAAAATATCGTCCGCCGTGTTTACAGTATACGGAGGCCTTGCAATTTTACGACTCAAAATACACTTGAGCCGCTTTAAAGCTAACAATGACTCATACAAATTCGGGCGTTCAATACAATACATTGAACTTCAAACATACAACTATTCTATTCTACAACTAACATGGACATTTGTGAAAATCCTAAATGAGGTCAAACCTACACTACAAGCATTAGATAAGGTTACCATAAACGGAATTCACTTCCTCGCTAATATTTCGAGTACAAAGTTAATACTATTAATTGAAATCTTAAAGCTAAAATGTCGAAATTTCTTATTCTATAATAAAATGTAAATTATATGACTAATATTTAAATAGATTTTAATGTTTAGTCAACTGTGGTCTTCCTGATGAAGGAAGTCAAAGACGATATTTCACTTCTTTCATTTGGCATTCGGCTGAATTCTATTTCCTCGCTCAGATTTTGGGTGTCCGAAGTGTTTTCATTGACTGGCCAGCGTTTATGGCTGGGAGCGTAAAGTACGAGTAGGGAAAATATATAAATATTCCACATTCCATAAACACCAGTGAAAAATGCAGAAGTATATTCCAGTTCAATAGTTTCATCCCATTTCCATTGGCCCTCAGCGACTTGTCCCAAGATAAATCCTATGACAGTAAGAGCAGCACATAATAGTGTAGCTAACATCAAAAATTTGAAACGGTATATAATTCCTTCATAATGCAAGCGACGCACCGAGCACATTGTGGGTAGACTCTGGCGTTTTTGTGATATATTTATGAATACCTGCCACACCATGTAACATAAGAATAGGAAGTACACTCCTGTAGATATTCCAGCCAGTATTATAAATGTCAAAGCCAAATTTGTTCCTATGTCTGTAACCCAGATAGAGTAAAATGGGTTGCGTAACTGAACTCCCCTTTCACACATATCAAATATAAAAAGCGAAGTACATCCCATTGCTACAGCACTTAAATGACGCCAGTATTGTTTCAATGAACTTTGAGTTGAAGTATCCTGTATTAACATATGTTCTCCGGCAAATATAAGCCAAAATGAGAATAACATAGCGTAGAAAACTCCTTGTCTTATGTCTCCTAAGAGTAGCATAAACGGCAAATCATATTGCAATGTAAGATATTCAATTGGTGCATTTAAAAAGCACAAAGCAATACCCAAGCTTAATAACATCCTTTCCAGTAGCACTGGTTTTCGTTCCAACATATGTATTCTCCGCCAGAACCAAACTAGTATTGCTATAATACATGGAAAGAATACAGTTTTCAATGAGAGCCAAACTTTTGTGAAACCTCCATTTTGATTAATAACAGTCACCCACATGTCGTGTATGTGACCAATGTGAACATTCATATCCGGAGTATCTACCGGTAACCTTATATTCAATAAATAGTAGTCATGATACAATGAACCAAGTTCAAACAAAGGGATTAGAGAGCAATTATACAAATACTCTTCTTTTTTGTGATCTATGTCGCAGTCTAAATGTCTTTTTTCTATAGATTGTGTATACAACTTCCACCCGTCGTCCGGGTCCTCTTTGTTTCGGTACGCCAATCGTGCGTCGATTGTTACTGTACTACGAGGCTTCACTTCCATTTGAGAATGATAACGTATATCTAATTGCAAGACGCCTATTAAATTTTGCTGCCATCTAGAATAGTCAAACTTTTGGCCTTCGCGAGGCACGGGCATTTGAAAAGCAAATACTATATCACGTTCGGACAGGTCGTAATGAGTTAATCCAAGGTCAACGGTCTTACATTTTCCTTCTCCACGATTGTAATACCATTTAGTTGTATCATTTTTCATTATAGACATATCCTTACACACAGTCCCGAGGATATTTTGTGCGTTTGCGGGCATGGGCGCAACCAGCCCACCGATCAAAAAACATGTTAATTGACACAGTAAAAGGAACGTCACTAACACGGCAAGCTTTCTTCCGCTTAAGTTTTCAATTATTGTCCCAGTCATTGTTAAAACACTATATTTAAAACGTCTTCACATAAAATACCATGCTCACAGCAATCGACCGGATTCCATTGTTGTCTAACCACGGTCCGCGACACCGAGTACCGACGCTAATTGACGCGACGAGTTTGACATGCGCAGTAATAATGTTGCCAGCTGCAAACGCGATTCGTATTTTTATAAATTAATTTTATTATTTTTATTTCAAATATGCTAACTAAAACTCATTTAAATTTTAAAATATTTAGATTTATAAATTAATATATATCAATATTTTTGAATCAATTAATTTACAAAATATTTTGATTCATGCTACCTTTCGGTCTACACGGTTTTTCTTATTTTTCAATAACTTTAGCTAGATTCAGCATACCTAAAGCTAAAGTAAGCGAAATTTAGGTCCACAATAATTGATGTTGCTACTAATTTACTAATTCGTATTCGCTTTACCCAATCCGATTTTCCTATCCCCCATTTTTTATATTTTTTTTATTACGTTTGATCCCTATGAAACCTTTATATAACTAGTATCGTTAGTGCTACCGCTGCCTGACCCGAGCAAACCGGAACAGCATGAGGCTTGTTGTCCGCTCGGTAAGAAAATACATGAGCTGCAATAGAGTTTAGACTTTGTACAGTATAAATATTATTATTACATTTATGAAGTTAGAAATGATTATCAAAAATAGCTCCATTGCAGATCAGTATCATTTGGTGTGGCTATGCTGTTTTAGTTAATTTTGCCGATTACATTATGTTCTGCTATATTTTATAAAGGGTTAAATATCGAATGCTTTTAAAAATCATTTTTAATTTATATATAATTTATAAACTATTTATTATAAACTGTAAATAATTATGCTATAGTCTATTGTGTTTATAGTGGAGAAAATAAAAAAGGTAATGATTATTTTGCTTTCAATTTTATAACTTTTGCATGTTTTATAATTTATTTGCATACGGTATTTATATTCACTTTTTAGCAATTTTATATATAAATAAAGCGCAAGAACACAAATTCATTTTAAATGTGTTGTAAATAATATTTTATGCAATAAATATAAATGTATTGTAATATTCACAAAATGTTATTCCATTATTTTTCTTTTAATCGTGAGTGAGACTTGCTCTTGATTTATATGGTGCATATATTTTGGTGAAAGAATAATCTAATTGTATTTTACAAATCCTATCCTAACTGCACACTTACATTTGAATTTGATTTGATTATTAAAACGTTATGTTCGTTTTGTTTTTGTTTGACATGTTCTGATTTTCTTTGTTGTTTTTTTTTCTCATCCTCACTACCTTTGCACGTTCCCGTTTTTTTAACACTTTCGGTGTTTATTTTTATCCATCCTGTTACCAAACGGTTTCTTTTACCCATTCCAACCCTATCCTATAACGATACCCGCACACCGGACGCCGCCCGCATGCAGCCAAGGGTCGCACCAACATCGAACTGCGAGAGCAATTTATTCTGGCCGATGGAGTGTCGCAGAGCATGGCTGCATTCAGACCGCGTACGCCTCGCTCTAATACAAATACACCTCCATCCACCGGACCTATTACTAAGGTAAGTGGCTAAAAAAAGCTACATCATTTTTATTATTTAAAACCTTTCTACAGGTTAGACATAGTTTTAATTTCGCACATGTACAACATTATGCGCACAGTAGTTGATAGAGAGGGCAATTCGGTTTGGGATGTTTTTTTTTCGCTTTTTTTGTTGCACCTTGTACATGGATTGTACGATCCATTTGCAAGAGGCATTGTCGTGACTGCAGCATGTTCTGAGCTCGTAGCGTTATCGTATTGCATTAGTGTGCTCAAAGCTAAGAATTGAAGCACCAGCTCGTGTAGTGTTCGGTGTTGTTTGCTAGTTTTACCTTTCATTGGATCCACTGCATTGGAGAGGTGGCACGTCAACGCATTTGGATTTTATGGTAATGTATTTTGTTCTTCCTTCCTGCTATATCCCTTCATACCTGCAACGTAAAAGAATTCGCGTGTCGGTCGACTAAGCGTGTGGACTAATCGTAACCTCGTCTAGTTAATCGCGTTTCGGCAAAAAGATTGGCACTATGAAAGCGTTTTGTTTGTAATGGATGTTCCTTCCCTCCTTAATGCAAGGCTTCCGGTTTTATATTGATACGTTTAGCGGAGGAGTTTATGGAGCAGCTAAGGCCTATATTTGAGGCTCTCAGGCAACGAGAAGAACTTCCATGTTCGTATCCGCTACACGTGGGTTCGACACATGGAACTAAGCAAGCTTTCATATACGGCCATTCAAGATCACAAGGCTCGACGACGCCCGGCGCCCATCACTATACACATCACCACGGATACCAGCCGTCTCCTGGATATCACTGGGTAATTTATAGGCTATGTGAGAGTTTTGCAGTTGATTGCACCTTTGGTAAAAGTTGATAGCAGCCATTGAGTTTTTGTTTGTCTTTTTGTAAGTCAGTGTTTTAGAAATATACGTTCGTCGTTATATATAGTAACAACTGTCAATTGTGTGTTATATATAGTAACAAATGTTCATTTAGTTAGCATGCACATACCACACATATTTGCTAAGACCTCATTTGGCATTTTTCTCTATTATTAAACGTGCCATCTAATTCATATAAATAAATCATTAAAACGCTAATGTTTTATTAAGTTTTATTAATTTTAGTGTGTACATGATAACTTGGTATCAAAAAATAATTACATATTTTACGACTAGGTAAGAGAGCGTACCGTTCGCTCAGTGCCGATGTCCGCGGGAGGAGCCGCAGGTCGAGCATCGAGATCATCACTAAGTGCTGGAACACCTGATTCGCTTAGTGACAATGAAGCTGCAAGTGGTCTTGGTCAAAGATATAGGAAGCCAAGTGTACCAAGGTGAGCTTAAAATAAATTCGAAATCTCTAACGAAATAAATGTAATTAAATAAATAATTAAATAAGCATTACTAATAAATATGTGAACAATATTTCAGATCAACATTAACTCCTGGTGGATCACGACCAGGATCTCGGCCAGGGTCAAGAGCAGGTTCGAAACCACCTTCTCGACATGGATCCAATTTGTCTTTGGATAGTACAGGTAGGTGATCTTTTATTTTGTATATTTTGAACAAGGTTTTCCCCAAATTCAATTGTATATTTTATCTTTACCGTCCATACACTTTTGTTCAGATGATGTCCTCACACCATCACGTATACCAATGCGTAAAGTGACGAACACTCGCACTTCAATAGCTCGGGCAGCCGCCAATGCCAGTAAGTTAGGAGTGACCACTCCCAATGGAGGCTCCCGACCAAGAACACCTACCGGACTCCTTACACCAGCGAGTGGAAGGTTCGTAAAGAAATAAAGACAGCAGAATTTTTTTTGCCTCCTTAGAATCTTAATTTAAAAATAATGTGAATATATCTATTACTATCCAATTAAGGTTAAGTTACATGATAAATAAGTAATACCCTTACGTATAACCTTTTGTACCATGCGATGTTACGACCACAGCATCATACAGTCTGTGTTCTACCCTTCAGTTTCATTTTTTCGTGTGATAAACGTAGAATATAAATCAATAATTATAAATACACGGTAATATAAAAAGTTTCACTGGGCATGGGCAGGTATAGCGGAGGGATGTACCGCACGTCCAGTATACCCACACTGTCCCCGGTGCCAGCGCTAGTAAGGTACAAACGATTGAGGATTTGAAATATGCTCGTGTTGTTTGAAATGGTGGCCTTGTGTTCGCACTCTGTTTTAGATGATAAATTGGTTTTAAGTTATGATTAATTTTATATGTAGACTTAGAGTTTGAAAGCAAATTGCGATCACAGATTTAAAAAAAAACATTGGAAGCACGTCATCAAGCTTTAGGGGTCCGAGTTTTGAGCTACGTAGTGACGTCTATGAGAATTGTGCACATGTCTCAATATTTTTCAAGATTTGCTTTGTCCGACTCGGTCTATTTTTGCGTCTGTTATAGCGGTGGCGGTTTCTTTTGGTTGTGGATATAACTTACTTGAAAAATATAGTTAAAGAGGAGCATGCACCTGGGCTAACTAAGACACAGCTAAAAAACCGTGTTGTTTACTAACAAATTATATTTATGAATATATATATATATATATATATACAATATTGGGTAAATATTAAATAAGTAATTATTTTTTCCTTTCCACATGCATTACAAATTGGATACGAACGAACAGTTCAACACATTCTCAGCCATCTTCAATGGCGTCTGAACATCCCAAATCCTTATCCCATACTCATCCTGCATTCCAAATACAGGGTTCCACAAAAATACCCGTATACACTGGGAACCGGTCGCAAAGGACACCCTCTATTGAGCGACGAAATAAGTCGTCTAGAAAATCCCGTTCAAGAGAAACTTCTCAAGATCCTAGTCCTATTTCCAATGATCCTAAATCTGACCAAAGAAGTCCAGAAGACGATTCCTCTCTGTTCAGCATTTCGGGAATGACGAGTGACAATGAATATGAGAGTAACATAAGCGAGTCGAGTGGAGAAGCTTCAAAGCCAACCCAACGAGACATCAAAGGGTACAAGCTTGTTACTCCTAGCTTTATGTTTGGCCCAATTATTTGAGATGCTCGTTGATTTTACTACTAGACATCACTTCATACCATTTAGCTATTTTATCTTATACATATTCAAGTCGAGTCACTTCGGTCACGTGTTTGACGATCACCACACATTTTTTCTCTCATCAAAAACATTTTAGAACATATTTTTAATTATTATTATATTTATTATAGTTTCATTAACATTGCTTGACGCATTTTGAGAAATATATATATGCTTTCGCGAATAACGTTTACAATGTCGTATTTTTACTATTCCTTTTTATAAAATCACAAATATATATATGACTGGCAACATTTTACAATTGTGCATTTTTTATATTAAAAAATGAGTGTTTCTAAAAAAATACGATTATTAACATATTTGTTTGTGTTTCATATTATTTTATGTGGTGATTTATTTGGTGATGTGTGACTAATTATTATATATATATATATATGTATTTGCTTTAAATATTTGCTATCTGTACTTTTTCTATATTGTTACTGCACATGCACTGTTTTATAGATTTTGTATTTACTTTCTAGCACAAGATTTTACTGTCAATTTTAGAAAACAATAAGAATATAAACTTCTTGATATTTACTATAGATTATATTTGTGTAGGTACTTGTAACTATTATCATGATAAAACTAATATATTAAGCTTTTAAGTCTAAAAAATAAGAGATACCAAGAAGCTTATTTCAAAATATCAAAATTATTAATTAACTAGGCACAACAGCATGTGCACTAACACTTTAACATTTCTTGTCTACACCCGTGTCTAATCTGTCTGTCTGTCCGCTTCGCTAACCGTCTTAGGAGCGGGTCGTTTGCCTCCACCGAGGGACAAACACCCGGCAGGAGTCGCATTCCGGTGGCTAAGGACTCTAACCAAACTCACTCTAGGTAAAACTCTTACGTAGTTTAGTTTGATGATTTGTTGGTTGTTCTTTCTTTCTATTATTTTAAGTTTCTTTGTTCGAGATTTGGATTTTTGTTACACGTAGCTTGGTTTGTGCATGGTCAAAGACAAGAGAGGATTTATTTTTAATTAGTCAATTTAATGTCAGGCAAAGAACGCCGTCAGGCAGCTCCACGCCGGTGCGTCCAGGCACGACGACAGCCGCCTCGCGACTGTTGCGCCGCCCCTCCGACGCAGCGGACGGCCCCGCCGCCCCCGCCACGCCCCTCTCGCGCCGCACCGCCGCCGCCTCGCGCACGGACAAACGCGAACCTTTCCGACTTTAAACGAATACAAATCGACACCATTCCCGTCAGAAATCCGCCACCTTGATTAATCATTTTAATGTCATATAATGGCGGGTTTTTGACATTTTTTTGTAAGACGCAAGCCGCTCCGATCCGTCACTAATATAACCTAATGCCGATGCATATTGTATTTTTTATTTTTAAGCTAGTGTTTGCAAAGATGAGACGGAGCGCCTAGCGTTTCTGATAAATTGTAACTACTAACAATAAATTAACTCGTGATTTGAGCCAAGCTTATATAAATATGGGCGAAATTGGCTTCTATTTAGTAACAAACAACTCTAGATGTAGTAAACCATAAAGTCTGCACTTGTTGCCTTGTATACTTATTTTCTATGATCCCAGCCAACTTTACACTTTGAATAATTTTTGTGCTGTCCTTCATTACGTTTGAAAATTCTATCAATTACCTTTTTTCAATGTGAATATTTCTTATTTATTGTCAAAGTTGCCATAATTTTAGTGTATGTTATATACGTATTAGTCTCGACTGGAGACCGGAAGTGTGATTTTGTAAACGTTTTTTTTTATTATTTTCTTTAGGGACCATTTTGTTTACGGAAACTGACGTTATAGGACGATTGGTGGTAACGGGTTCCGCCAAGTTGTTCTCGCTTGTAGCAACGCCAGGCTACGGGTGTTGATAAACTAGCGCCAATCAGTTTCTACCAATCATATAAGGTGATAATAGATATAGCGGTTCATTTGTAATGCACAATCATTTTTTTCTTATTTCATTTTGGTATTTATTCGAACTTCATATAGAAACATAATATGATCATCGCAAATCATCTTAGTTTACATTATGTATATGATTATTTATACACTGTTTTGCACAATGTTAATTGTGTATATATATTGGTAAAAGTCTTACTGACGACTTACGCCAGAGTTGGTCAGTAACTTCACTTTTGCCAATATTCGCCAATAGTAATAAATTCCACAGCGGACTTTTTATTTTAAGTAAATAACAAAAGTAAACTTTGTCAATACAAAAGACATTACTATATAAATGCTATATTAAGAATACTTTTTATATATGAAAAAAAAACGCTTTAAAATGTATGTAACCTTCTTTAAAAATGTTAACCAACACTCACATATTCTTGTTAATTTTATTATAAATCTGACTCTAAGAATAAGCCTTTATTATTAGAAATATTGTAAAACTATTAATCTGGTCATTTTTTTTATTTAAATCATTGTTGTATTTGTTAATAGTAAAATCGAAGCAAATATACTAAAAGCTTGCAATATTTTTTGTATAAAGTAATGATTCTAAAGAGCTACAGTTTTTAAAATCTCAATTGATTTCAAAATAAAAAGTAACAAATTATATGTTGTATTTTTATTTATATAATTTCCCTAATTTATATACTTAATATTGGTTTCTAATAAATGGACAGAGCAGCAAAACGTACTTCTCGTTTAATGAAAATAAAAAAAAATACTTTAAAAAACTGGATTTTTCTAGGATATAAATAAAATGAGTTCTATGAATTCCATAGCCTAGTTTTAAAAAACTAAAATAATTATAAATTAAATATATAGAAGTGCTATTTTAAATACATAAATTGTCTAATAAGTGCCAACGGGACCACCATCAATCAATATTTCCGTGGTCTTGTACGTATGCGCAGCGAAACTTTCAAATCTTATAAAATAACGAAGGTTTGGCTGCATATAGCTCCACCACTATAAGTTTTGGTTTTTTGGCCTATTCTATGTATTGATAATTTTAATACATAGAATAGGAATTGGATACCCAGCTTTGTAGGCAGTCTTAAAAAATACTTTTATACGAATAAATAATAAAAAAATATTCGAACCTTAAATGTTTTGATTTTAATTTTGATTTCAAAGAAAACTGATTTTTACTCTACTTTGAATGCAACAATAAAAATGAGAATTAAAACTGCCATAGATCGTAAAAAACTTTTTATTTAGTTATCATATTAAAGTTAATTAATGAATTAAATTACAAAAAACATCAAAATTTATATGCTATATAAATTGTTTATTAAATTGGACAAAAACCAATTTTTACATTGCATTCAATTTTATGTGATTTTAAAGAGCCAAGATTGAATTTACACATGGCAACATTAAACAATGAATTGTCAGTTTGACGTTTGAATAAATAATAAAGAAAATTTGACATGTTTTATTTTTAATTGAAATAAATAATAATATACGTTCTACTTGATACTTACTTTTAAGCACATAATATAAGTAAATTTGTCATTTAACTAACATGGTGGGCTACAACATGGATGGACCAGCTAGAGATCGAGTCATGAAATTAATTCAAGAAAAGGATAGAATTGAAAGTGAGATTCGCGAACAGAATTTAGTTTTAGAAGCAAACAATGTTGGAATGCACGATCCACTTGTCGATGCGGACGGCTTTCCTCGCAATGATATAGATGTTTATAAAGTTCGACACGCGAGACATCGTATTATATGTAAGTTATAAGTTATATATTTTTTACTAGAGATGACTAAGCATTTTTTGCCATATATACATTTTTACATGAAAGAAGATTAACCAAGTATTTGTTTGCATCTCTTTAAGAGAGTAGTAAGGTCGCTTACTTAATGCATCTAATTTTTCACAAACCATAGAAAGACTTGAAATTACAATCATGGAGAAATAAATCTTTATATAACTTATTATATACTAATTTACGAAATTTAAATCATTCCCTATTTTTCTATATTAGTTCTTTCTTTGTTTTTTTTAAAGAGTATATGAATATATGTTTAAAATTTTTAATTCTATTAAAACTTCAGGTTTACAAAATGACCACAAAACATTAATGAAACAAATAGAACAGGGTCTCGGTGAAGTGCATTCTGAATTTCGGGGCTCGAGTGGAGAAAGGCCATCAGTATCACATCCAATCTATACAAATGGTTTTGCTTCCAGCAATGGTGTAATGCATGAAGATAATAAGAGTTTTGCTAAAGTAGGTGTGGTTCAGGAAGGATCACCTGCAGATTTAGCGGTAAATAAGAGATTTAATTAATTAGTTCTTTAATTATGCATATCCATTGTATATAGCAGGGTGGAGAGAGTAATGTCACGTTAAAATACTGTGTTATCTCTCTCTCTCTCTCTCCCTGGCTTGTTTAACTGCAAACTCAACAGACTCGCTTGCTAATTCAGGCATTTTCCTTTGTACCAAAATATTATGTATGTATAACATTATATATATATATATGTACTGTGTATATATCTTAAACTGTATTAGCCTTGTAGCCAGTTAGACATAAAGTGACAAAACACTCCATTCTCCACTTTCAACTTTCAAGATAAGAGACTCACCCCCATAATTTGTGTGGCCATGAGCAAGGAAATAAAAATAACAGTGTAGTTTAAATTTCCCTGAGTGTAAATCGAACCCATAACCATCATACTTTTTAGTAAACATACATATAATAATTATATTTAATTTGAACCCTTAGAAATTGTCAAATTTTTATGTTTCCTAAAAAGAAGTTTTTGTTCCTAAATGTGGAATAACACTTTAAAACCACAACCATCATGTTTACAGTCAGATGCTGTCTCAATCCATGTTTGTCAAAAGGACATTATCTTATACAAATCCTACATATTATTTTCTTCTATGTAAATTTGATCTGTTGATTGAATGGACTCTATTTCAACTTCTAATTATTCTCTTTACAGGGTCTTTCTGAAGATGATGAAGTACTTCAATTTGGTTCGGTCAATTCCAACAATTTCTCAGATATAACACAAATACACAATGTGGTAGCACATTCAGTCGGCCAACCTATACAAGTGAGGGTCAAAAGAGGGTCTCATGTCCTCAGTATTACAGTTACTCCGAGACCCTGGGCTCAACCTGGTTTACTTGGATGTCAAATTAGAAGACTTTAAGATTCAGTTTTTAGTTGTACTTTACTTTCTTTGGTGCGTATATTGATTGTTGTTTATAAATAAAAAAAAATATTTGTCTTTGGTTGTTTTCTTTAAGATCAGCCTAATATTTTTGCAAGGGGGGGCATCATGCTCCGGGCGCTACTATTAAATATATTAATTTGGGAGTATATTTTATATATACAATTATATGATGTTCGTCTGGGGGGCGCTGAATAGGTACTTTGCACCGGGCGCGAGTTACGCCCGCTTCGCCACTGCAAAGCACTCAACACGCAGGGCCCTGAAAATGTGACAAAGTCTTAACAATTTTATTTTCAGTGTAAATAAGAAAAAATATCGAAATAAATCATATTACACTATTTCATAAACAACAATAAAAAAATAACATTATATTGTAAAATACTTATTTGGTTAATGTTTTAAAAATAAATCCTGTGATTTATAACCATAGTTTTCATTCGCTTCTTTCTCTCTGCTTCCATTTTGTCCACTTTCTTAATGAAATCAGCATCTTTGTATAGTTTTTCTTTGAAAGTTTCTGGTTTTAAAAGAATTTCTTTTCTTTCTTCAGTCAATTCTTCAGGGTACATGTATTTCATATTGAAGTCGAAATATAACTTGTCATCAACAAGACGATAATCAGATTTAGTGATGGTGCCTCTGATGCAATCGTGATAGTGACACACCATTTTTTCCTGTTCGGCTGTTTCACACGAACCTGAAAGATGTATATATATATATATATATATATATCATTTCATCAGCTTTTATCTTTTGCGTTATTTCATGAACCATCGCAATATCTAATTTTGTAACTATGCCAGGGAAACTAAAATATTTAAATACACAAACTTCTACTAGTTATGATCTTATCAACAACAACAATTTCAAGTCAAATCAATAAAAAGGTAAGCTCAGGAAGTTATTTTTTTAAAAACTTATCGAATATCCAGAAAAAACGAACCCCGAACCATTAAGACAATATAAAAATCAAAATATTCTTTATTCCAACAGATTCTTGCCACCCCTTTGTTATCGATTCGAAAACCAATTCATGATTCCTGAATGGAAGCAGACGAAATATAAATATATATTTTTTTAAATAAAAATAATAAAAGATAAGTTAGTTATCCTGCATCAAATTCAAATGTTATTGGCCATGTAATTTTTTTTATGTGTTTTAGTATTCTTGGAACTAGGGTACCCTATTAACAACGTCTTCATAGTTAAATACTTTAAGTTTAATACTTTTACTTTAATATTCAAAGCTTACTGCTTCCGAAGTTTTTGCAATTATTGTAGTGACTAAAAAGATATTTTTACCTGGTCTCTGAACTCTAGCTGTAAGAATAGCTCTTTCTGGTGCCATATTTTTGAAGAAGACGAGGTAGCAAGCGAGCATGGTGCCGGTGCGAGCGCGTCCAGTACGGCAGTGGACACCTACCGCCTTGTACAAACAAGATCACAGATTCAAATACAAATGTTGGTCTGTTATAAATTATATACTTAGTTTATACTCTTATAGATTTAATGTAAATGGATTTAGGGTTACAATCTTTTAGGGTAATGATAAAAATGCCTAATAATTGATTATAGCAAAATAATATTAAGTCGCATTATTGTGATTGTTTTTGGTTAGGTAGTATAAGTATGATTTATTAACGATTATTACGCACGGTATAAATATATATAGTATGTATACAGTAGTAGGTTAGTCGTGGCGCAGCGGCACAAAATGTGACTGTAAAACCGATTGGTTGTGGGTTCGATCCCCACTCGAGGAGAT
>DWAN01001248.1:0-18553 GCA_018230445.1 Heliconius hewitsoni
ATATATATATATATATATATATATATATATATATATATATATATATACATATACGGGTCGTGGGTAATTAAAATGTACCGCCTTATTTTTAAAGCTCTATAGATTTTAATTGTGGTAATTACACAGCCGTATATTTCCTGTAAAGTGGCCGATTCTCACATCCGACAATGTTAATAGGGACCGGCGAAATATTTAATATTTTCATTCATTAACGTTAACGTAACAAGGCAAAGTACAACGTTGAGTTGCGCCACTCATTACGCAATGCCTCTAGAATTCGGCGGAAATTGGGCAACGGAAGTGTCTTAATAGGAACAGAGTGTCGAAACACTAGGTTCTCATGTTCCCTCCACCTACCCAGCTATGTGCGTGAACTAACATATATAAAAGAATATACCACCCACCTATAGAGGTACTCTAAATATACTCTTGTAAGCAAAACTGAAATAGTACTTATGTAAGCAAAAGTATCGAACTACCCTCGTGATACGTAAGTTGCATAATCAGCTTGCAACCACAACTAACCGATCAATTGTATTCTCTACAAGTATTAGATTACTGATTAAATTAAACTACTATGTTATTGTTTATGTTATACAATATACATGGCTTTCATGGCTTACTGTAAATAAATATATAAATAAGTCATTATTAAATACTACTATATCAATCTAAACCTAGTCAATAGCGAGTAGTAGTATTTTGCGACCCCATAAGAAAAATAAGAAGAGTATATTCAGAGAGTTTATGATAAAATGTCACTTATAACTCTCAAATCTCAATTCTTTTAGTCTTCCTCTTGATAACTGAAAGAATCAATTACTAACTTTCTGGCTGCAACAGTGAACCGCTTAAAGTCTTCCTAACTTGATTTTAAATTATTCTTAATGACCACAATTATGTATAGGTATATAAGTAGTAACTAGTGGCACTTAAGACATTTTTACATTGTTTGATATAAGCTCGTGACAAGCCCATATTTGTACATTCAAATGACCCCACAATACCCTTTCACCGATCGATCATATACGAATATTGTTATTCTTGTAATTGCGACATAGTTTAGTAACTTAAGACCCACCGACGCTTATCGCATCGTTTTAATAAAATGTATATCAAAAATATTTTAAAAGCTTCGAGCAAAATAGTAGCTGAATGAATTCGAACCACTCGAGGGTATAATTATTTATCTGAATCCTCCATTGGGGAATAATTGGGAAAAGACGTTTTATTCGACAATGGAGGTTGCGAAAACAAGAAAATATATATTTTATTTTCGTCTCATGTCTCGAATGTCTCGAAGGCCCGCAAAGTAGAAAACGGAGCATGTTTCGGATGGACGGACTCATCTAACTAAAATATAAATAGCTGTAAGAAAATCTCGATTCCGATCTCAAAAAAAAAAACAAACGGAACTTTTATAATATCATTATGTTGTCCGTGTGTAAAAAAACATTTTTTTTTTCAATAACCTTTTTTTTTTCTCAGGAGCTTGTTTATGGAGGTTGATATATAAATAAGCGGAAATCAATATCTAATATCTCCGCTCGGCGGTTGTAAGCCGAGGTTCGAGCCCCGCAGGGGGTGCCCTTATAGCCGTCGACTCCTCTCAGGCAACCATGTAGTGCTTGCATTTCTTCTGGGACAGAGTACCCTCTTCCCTACCCACCCGGTGTCGCTGTAAAAGCCAATAGGGCTAACAGCATTAACCTCAAGTTCAAAAAAAAAAATCTAATATCCAAGGATAAAGTTCCTTACAGCACAGAAAAAAAAAGAAACTTCATAGTCAACGATACCAAGATATATATAGTTTTAAATATAATGTGATTTTTTACCTTTTTGCTAAGTTTCTCAATTCGTCGGTCGGGGCTGGTTTGAGTGCGTCGTGGTGGTTCACTTCTTTCGTCACGACGCGCATGTTCTGCCTCCTCATGGCGAATGCTGGCGCTAATAACGTTGAACGATCTCTCAGTTTCTTCACATACTGGATATATAAATAGTTATTTTAAATTAATTTTTAATTCTCATTTTCGACGGGCTCATTTTTATGAGGCATTAGTAAAGAAAAAGTTAAAAAAATTAATATAATACCTACAGCTTCACGATTTTCCATGGAAATCAAAAAGAGGGATATATTGCCCTACTTTCTATTCAGTTCAAATATTTCGTGTTGAAGCGAAACTCAACGTGCGCTTTGTCTACTAGAGCGGAGAAAAAAAAACTAAAATGTCTATAAAAAAATCAAAAAATATATAAAACAAGTGCTTACTTTCAGGCTTCTGTTGCACGACATACTCAAAATGCGGCGGAGTGCCGCTTCTAGTCTCATCAGTGTGCCTGTCGTTCTCTTTAGGTGTGCGAGGAAGGCGCGCGGTAGCTCTACGTCTTTTGCCGCCGTACTGTGGACGTCTTGCTCGAGATAATCTTTCTGCTCGACGTTCAGACTGAAACAAATAATAAAAATAATATAAATAATTTATTTGCTTTATAATAATATATATTAGGCTACAATTTTGAGAATAATGTTTGTTTATAAGTAATACTAGCCTCGGAACCTGCGTCTTTTTTTTGGTTGTTGCGTGGACTTCGAAATTCAGTACCTACGCTAAAAATTTATTAATATGTTTGAAAAATTATGTATCTTATGATATATCAATTAGTTTTGGAAATTTTATGTTGATTGAGTAACTAAAATATATACTAATGTAATAAAAAATTGTTTATATATTTCAAGTTGCTCTACATAGACAAGAGTGTCTCACCTCGAGCCTGTTGTAGTCGTGCAGAGGCGGAGGCGGCGGAGGCGGCGGCGTCCTCTCCTCGCTGTGCGGTCTCCGCTCCTTGCGCTCGTGCGCGCAGCCCGAGTCGCGACGCTCGCGGCGCTTGCGGGCCTCTCGCTCGCACTCCGGCGCCGCCATGTCTGCCCTCTCGCTCTCACAGCACTGCGCACGCCACGCGAGCCCAGATATTACAACCCGGCCCTCACTCGAGCACTCAGAGTCGTGCCCGTAGCCCTAGCACGTGTATGAATTAGTATGCTGCGGGTAAGTAGAGTGTGCTCGTTCTAAGCCTCTTGCAGATGATACAATGTTGTGTGATCGTCTGATGTGGTATGGTCGTGTAGCGCTAGTAAATTGTACGGGTGTACTTTAAAGATTTTCAAAGCCAATAGTTCTAAGTGTGACCAATCTATATGTTTTTTCCAAGCGTTCTCACATATTGTACAAAAGGACCTACACATTAAGCAAGGCTACTGAAATATCTAAAACACCGTATTTTTTTACAGAAAATTACTACTTTTTCAGTAACCTCTCCTCTTAGCGAAGCGTATATAAAGCTATTTATATATATTAATTATATAATTTAAAAAACTTTAGTTAGTACATAATATATTGTTTAAGGTAACTAAGTAATGTTAAATTCTAATAATGAAAACCCCACAGCCTTTGTCTTTACAAGTACCTGATTAATTTCCAACAGAACCATGTTCGCTTCAGATTTTAAATTCTAACTCGAAATTAAATTTCCCAAATTCCAAAAGCGATCGGCCGTTACGTGGTTCTGAAATTAAATTATATCCGACACTGAAGACTCCAATAAAACATTATATATTCTTAGTGAAGTCACCTTTGTTTATTAGTTAGTTGGCAGTGTTCCGAATGAGTTATAAGAAACGGTGTCGAGCATTACTTCAAACAATTATATGTAGATCGGCAACAGGCTCCGTGGAGTCTCACATCATTTTGGTAAATATTATATAAACGGAGAAAGAAGAATACTTACAATGCAATATCTCGCAGCGCCTACGATTGACTCCAAGATCCTAGAAATGCTGTGCCGGCTCTGACTGGCCAGTGTAACGCCGGGTCCCGAAGCCGGCCGAGACCCTTGGTGATCGACAACCAATGAAACTGGACTATTGCTTATCCTTTGATGTAAAACAAAATATAAGAAACAAAACGAAACGGTGGGGCGAATTCGCGCGCCGTCTTGCCGGAAAACTACACTAGATGTCTCGATGCGGTTTCTCTAAGTGTTTATTTGATGATGTCACTACATTGCACCGACATATCTCGATCACGGCACATATTGGTACGGCACTACAGTCTCTAAGTACGTACGTGACGTCTTGAAAAAAGTTACGGTTGCTTCAAAAAATGCGTAGAGACGAGTCTGTAATTTAACATTGATAGTTTGGAGGAGGTATTGGAGCGGTAGCGCTCACTAGTGCTTGTTTGATATCATTATTTTCTCTTCTGTAAACATTTTGGCGATGAAAATTTAAATGTAACGTTTAAGCTCAACTATCGTCTATCATTTTGATCTTTTATTTAACACTGAACACTCTCCACGATGGGGATGGTGCTGCCGGACCTGTAACAAAAATATACAAGTAAGCATACTTCAGAGAATACTGGAAGTACTAAACTATAATATTAAATACAATTTGTCCATTAATAACGCACAAGGTTGATATTTTATTGACGAAATCGAGGCGTATTAATCAAATATTTGAATTTACCTAATGTTTATATCTGTGTCGGATAAGATGTTAAATGAACATATATTTTTACGATCTAGCACGCATTGTTTTTTAAAGAGCCGGAAAGTATAAAATGGAGTGTTTTGTAACTAATTATGTTTTCGCGATAAAAAAGAGATTAATTTTTTCATTAATATAATAATTCAGAACATATTAATAATGAAGTGTGAATTTTACATTTATATTTTATTTTACTCGCGGTCCCCGCGTGGCTTCGCCTATTTGAACTATACGCATATTTATTTAAGTTTACATATATATCATATATATATCGCTTCATGCTATATCCCTAGCGGGGGAAGTCAGAGAAAACGGAGCGCCAAACGCTACGGTCTCTGCATACCTCTTTCGCCTCTCTCTCCTCTGGCATTCATCTCCACAGCATTCAATTTTCTTATGGAAAATTTAGGTAAGCGTTATGTACGTGGCAACCACAATTATTCCCGCGTTAATTTCGACTCCGCGAAAATTTTGGGATAAAATCTAATGCACCCTAATTTTCAACCCGGACCAAAGGAAAAATAGAATAAAAAATATATTGTTTGTTTCTATTTTAGTATCGTGTCAATAAGTATATTATTGAAAAAAACACGGTTGTTTAGAAATAACAGACGGACCGTCGACAGTAGTGTAGGTATAGATAATTATAAATAAACCATAATAAAAAAAAGAAATTAATTTATAATTTTTCAAAATTTCCTTAATATTCAGTAAACTTAAGGTAAACTTACACTGGAGAATTCTAAATCATACAATCTCATTTTTTTGTCACTATACAAATACTAATTTCACAAACAATATCAAACAACATAACCCCTTCTTAGCAGTCATTGTTTTGGATTCTAATAATGTATTAAAAGGTCCCCTATAATATTTTTTCTTATATATCTTCCATGTACAGACACCGATCCGTTACGTTTTTATTATAAGTATAGAGTTTACGCGCTTAAAACATGTCCATTCTACAAAAGGATTGTGATTTAGAAAATGGCACAATTTTGATTTAATAATTATTTATTATTTTACTAAGTGTAAAAGATATAAATCTCATTTGCTATGAAGTCTCAACATGAGGTAACTATTTACTTAAAGTCTAACTTGTTAGGCTTAATCTATTAATGGCATTAAAGAATACGGTAGACAAATCTAGGTTACAGAAGCTATATAATTATATATAGCTATTTTTTTTTCAAGAAAAAATATGAAAAAAAATGTCACTAAAAAAATCCATGGAAAATATTTTGAGGGTTGAACACATGCAATACAAATATATGAAAAAAAAAAATATTTCTCTATTCACTACTTATTGCATGAAAATAATCTGCTAATCTCCTCCTCATAATCTCCTCAGTTCCTAAATACATTTTTTCATTATCATTAAAAATACTTTACTCAAAAATACATATTTTTCAGTGTCTCCAAGAAAAAGAATTTTATAGAGATCTGACGTAGCACTGCCGTAGCTCGTAGCATTCATTTATGATTTTTTTTAAATATTGTTATAACATGGTCAACATTTATATCTCACTTGGCTGCATACATCTAGGGCATAACACACAAAAAGCAAGTTCATATAATGTCACATCCAAAGTTATAAACAAACCATTTTTTATCTAGAATAATAATTATTATGGTATCGCACCAATATAATATAAAATATATTTATTACAAGGGATCGAGTTTTTCCTTTTAGCTTCATAATATATGCTATAAATATATAGATCTTTTTAAAGGTTAGAACCTTTAAAAAGATTTGTAAAAAATAGAACCTCTAACATCTGTCCCGAATTTACTTGAAGTTTTACAACGAAAAGCCATTTCGAAAGATTAACTCGAAATTTAGTTTAACATACATTTTACTATTGAAGTAATGAATACGTGCTGCAGCATATTTTTCTTTGTTCGCTACAGTAGTACTGGGCGATGTTTTTATACGTGGGTTGTTGCATGCAACCGACTACGTGAAACGTGAGAGGCTCTCGTAATTAAATTATTCAAGCATAACATTCGTAACAATGGAGAAAATTATTTACATAATATTCCAAAGCCCAATCTCACAGTTTAAAAATTGTGATATATGTTTTTAAATAATGTGAAGGTTTTATAATGTTTCTTAGGTAGATATTATTATTGATATGGGATGGTTTCTTTTTTCCGGCTCAATTAGGTTGTTTGGAAAATATTAAAGTTTCGTTTCAACATTTGAATGCTTGTAGGTTTTTTTATTTTGAAGGGGACAGACCCACAAGAAAATTTATATAAATCACTTTCACGCATTATCACGCACACAACAAGGTAGGCAGAGGAACCTACTGTTAAGATACTCCATTCCCGATTTACCGCCGAATACCTGAAGGCATTGCGTATAGAGGTTGCTGGTGGAACTGCGCAAAGTTCTGAAAGGCAAAGTTCTAGCTGATTACACATGAACTACATCAACCATAGCGAAGAAATAATAATTTTAAATCAAATAAATATTTAATTTCCTTGAGCGGATATCGTACCCACAACCAGTCGCGTTTACAGACACACACGTGTGCCCTGTGTGTGGTCTCAATAATATTTACATATTGGATCCTATGTGCAATTACAATTTTAAGTTTTAAAGGTTTACTTGAAAAGAAAAAGAAGTGCTAATGTGATTTATGAACAAACACCTATATAATAATACAAGAGAGGATAAGAAATGAAATGTGAGATCTCAGATGACCTTCGAAACAACAGTCGATATAATACGAGAGGAAGATCACGTATACAGCATAAAAATCTCCTAGAGGGGTTGTATGAATAAACTATAACAGTTCGTGCACCGATAACAGCTACTACATTTCTGATTACTAAAACAAAAAAAAATCACAATTATTTATAATGTACACTAGTTTTATAGAGGCCAGTCGTGGCTCAGCGTCACGGAGTGTGACTGTAAAACCGACTGTTTGTGAGTTCGGTTCCCACTCGACGAGATGAAATATTTACTTAAATTTATATTTCCATTTCTTCGCTCTGGTGTCGAGGCAAAGCACGGCGTTGAGATCTGCCACTCAACACGTAATGCCTCCAGAATTCGCAGAAAGTGAGGGACGGAGTGTCTTAATACTAGGTTCCCCCTGCCTACCCGGCTGTGTGCGGGGTACAGCGCGAAGCTGATTATTATGCTAGTTTTTGAATTACAATAACACAATAAAATATTTATTGTTGAGAAAGCCAGTTAGCTACGCGACCTGACTGATGAAATATCACGGATTATGTTGATTACATTCACTTGAACATTTTTTTTTGAGTTATGAAAATTCTTTAGATATTGTAAGTGTATACATTCACAATTTAAAGAATGTTCATACATCAAAAGCATAATTTAATTGATTTCACACTTATAATGTTTTACTCGTAGATAGATATACCTTCCTACAAGAACTTACTTTTAGTTTTAACATTTTATTCTACCCCGGATCCGCCCAAAATAGATTTGGATATTGCTCCATTATTACAACAAAAGCAAAATAACATTTGATTATTTGAACTTAGATTATTTAATAAAATAGAAGATGAATGTAAACAGAGAACCTGACCTGATTTCAACGGGGTTCGATGATCGCGGGTGGGCGTGTCGGTGGTACGACGTAATCCATCAATGGCAATTATTTAACCGGAGAGATGTCTAAGATATTATAATTTCAATTTAATTATAATATCGATTTAACTTTTTAGATTGATTATGTTCCACTGTTTTTCCTTAATATTGAAGGAAATAAAGTTGTAGTGTAAAGCGCTATGTACAATTTTACATACACATACAGATTTTTCACCACTGAGATAACCACAGATCGTATCAAAAGGATATTTACTTGTACATATCTATACTACCATTAGAGTCAATAGAAAATGAGAATTGTATGATATTATCGTACGCTCACAGGGTGGAAGCATCATATAGTAATGGCAAGGCCCAGAAAAATTGATACAATCTATTCTATTGTAGCCAATTCAGTTTCATGAAATATTATAACAAAGTATTGAAGCATGAGTTGAATTGTATAAACGACTTTCAAAATGAACATAAAAGTAAAAATAGCATTTAAACAGATATACAAATTTATATAAAAAATGTGTATATCTATGGCCTACAAGTCATATACTAGATAGAAAACACTGCACTAATTAAAATGGTATCGGAGCGAAAATCAATTGTGAAAAATACTCGACATACTCTCATTCATATTTGCTATAACTAGGAAGCCGGTTTTAACGCATATATGTATACAATGTACACACACAGTACATAATGTAGAGCAGACAGTGAATAAAACGTCCTTGAAAATTGAAGCGCTCATAGCACCATAGCGCTCCTTTTGTTATAGAAAATAATTTCTTACCTTTTCTAGAAGGTTAACAGCAGTTTTGGCAATTACTAAACAGTGCGGATAAACAAGGAAGTAGAAATTGCTTAATGGCGTTCTAACGGCAACGAGTAAAATGTCCGCACGCCTCCGACCGGCGAGAGTGACTGAAGGGAGGAGCGGGCGATAGTGAGGGGCGAGTGATTACCCAGCTGTAGAGCTTTTGATTTATTCTGTCGACATATATACATATGTATTTAAATTAATGCAATTGAAACAAAACCAATTACGTACAACCAATTATAAAAAGATATATATAAATATGCATGCATGCACAATGCTTTGTATATGTATGTATATGTATATAAGGGGCGCCGGGGCAAAAGCAACTGCCTGTAAAATGTGACAAGTTGTGGGTTCGAGTGTGACTCGAGAAAATTAAATATTTAATATTTTAATTCCTTCGGTCTGGTGTGTGGCGTTCAGTTTCACCACTCAACACGCTCGAGAATTCGGAGGAAAGTGGGGAGTGCAGTGTCTTAACACTAGGTTCCCTCTGCCTACCTTGCTGTGTGCGGGATACAGTGATAGTGAAGGTGATTTTTTTTATATAAAAAGTTGTTGACATTGCCGTCATGTACTAACAATTCCTTGTACATTATACATAACTCGTATCTAATCACGTTTCCCTTCAAAAGGATGTCTTAATTGTTATTTTATATGTTTGTCTTATTCTTGAGCCAACAAAAAGAAACTTTAACTGCATCACAAAATAAAAACTAAACTCATAATTACATTAATAAATGGTAAGTAATTAAAAAGCAGTAGATAATTACAAGAACATCATATCTGAAAGTGATTCAGACAAAATCGTATGTTAAAACTAGTAGAAGCTAATACAATAGTGACCATTACTTGTCTAAAAATGCAAAATTTCACTTTCAATTAATAATTACACATACAATAAAAATATATCGATATCGCTAATAATTGGTATATTGGTAATAAAAATTTATCGATATCGAAACAGTCTAGGCCCATGTCTAGCTGGTGTAGAATGAAGCACACCCACAAAGTGCCGGCCGGCGGCGCAGCGCCCAACTTGTGAGAGCATAACGTACCGTCTTCCATCTATTGTTCCACCTAATGTATAGAAGCTTTTATTTTGGAGAGTGAAACAAGGGAATTATACATGCTTATTATTTTTGTACTTGTTTTCTTCTTTTTCTACAATGTAACTGAAATCCTTGAAACTAACGAAAATATGAGCGAGCGTATCTATTTTTTTTCGTATTGAATATTAAACGTGTAAAAACGTGTAAACGTGCGATTGTAAAGGTGATAGGTTGTGGGTTCGATTCCTACTCGAGGAAATGAAATATTTAATATTTTAATTTCCCCAGCTTTGAGTTCCGCCACTTCACTTAATACCTCCAGAATTCGGCGAAAAGTGGAGAAAGGCACTTACGTTCTCCACTTTACGTTTCACATTTATTTCTTAATGAGAACGGAGTGTCTAAAGAGTAGGTTCTCAGGTTCCGTCTGTCCTCTTAAGTGCGAGATACGGCGTGAAGCTATAAAAATATATATATATATATATATTGCACATTAAGAATGTATGTTCTGAATGTATACGTAATGTCATAACTTATACTATGTAATAGAACGATTTCTGCAAATTAAATGACAATGCCAATAAGATTTCATTTATAGAAAGTTTTCTTAGTTTATGTTTGACTTTGCAGTAACATATTTAAGAGTTTGCTAAATTGAAAATGTTATTATTAGATCAACTTCACACAGGACCGGTTTTGAATTTTTAATACATTTGTGACGGGAGCGATATAGTTCTATAAATAGAAGCAAGCTTTTCCGAAATAGCGAGGAGGTCCAATGGTTTTGCGTGACATTTTATGACGGCGAAAGGTTTTCCGGGGCTACCTACATGAATAGTGTCCCATGAAAGAATTTAAATCATACTCGGGAATACTGTAAATGTGAATAATATTATATCCTATTCCATTATAATAACAAGCAACATAGTTTATTTTCTACTTTTTTGTAACGTATATGATTTTCGCCGGTATAATGTTTTTTTTCAGCTTCACGCTGTATCCCGCACATAGCAGGGGAGGCCATGAAGATACTTCCGTTCCCCACTTTCCGCTGGATTCTGGAGACATTGCGTGGTTCAGTGGCGGAACTCACCAGTTGAACAGTCGGTACGCTAGCGAGGAAATAAAATTATTAAATATGTGATTTTTCTCGAGTGGGAATCGAAGTCACAACCTGTCGCGTTTACAGTCGCACGCTTGTACCCTGCGTCACGACTTGCCTCAACCTCAAATAATACCTCTGTATATCGTACAAACCATTAAAAAATTACCTTTTTTTTCAAATTATTTTTAATATAAAGTTATATTATATTGTAAAATTTTTGCATTTAAGTTTTTCTAATTTTTTTGTATAGTACCCATTCTTTAGGATGCTTTAGCCAAAGGATAGTTAGCCCCGAATTTAGCCAATTTTACTTTACGAAGATTTGTGTTCCGAGAAACATGAATGGAAGAAGCATTTACGTCAATTAACAGATATTTTGATGTGTTAAGTCCAGAGAGTAAAACAAAGTGACATGAGAGTGAAAGTAGGTGACTCGAGTGTAAATTGTCTGCTGTACGAAGATGATGCAGTGCTCATTGCATCATCAGAAAGCGAGTTGCAGGCATCACTCTGAAAAAAGTCTGACGAATCGACAATAAAGAGATACACAGAATGGCAGATACTAGCGAGGATGTCACTGTGAGAATGAAGAAGAACGTACTCAGCTGGTACGGTAAAAGAGATAGGGGGAAACCTCGGTTGACCTCCGAAAACACAGTATCAAGGATACTGGAGGAACGTAAAAAAAGTCATAAAAAGCATGAGGAGTCCCCCGAGGGCATGTATGAAGCGTCCACTTTGGACGAGGTGAAAGAAGTATGCACCGAACGTAGCGTTTGGGGCCCTGTTCTCCCTGACTACCTCGCTAGGGATACAGCGTGAAGTTAAGTTATCATATATAACTTAAGTACACGTATATGTTCTTAAATATACACGTTTATGTTCTTAAAATCTTATATCTCTGAATGGTCTCCATTGCTAGATGTAGAGTCTATCCATTTGTGGTAAAATCCTAAAAAAATATAGCCTTAAAAGGGGGCAAAATTTGGTATTAAATCCGCTAGTTCAAGTGATATTTTTCTTTTTCAAGTGAAGTATCAGATGAAAGAGCTCTGGCCAAGCTAAGCAATTAATTTCCGAAAAAGCTCGAGATCTCCAATTTTTATACGAAACCCTCGGCGAGCTCGAGTCGCGCTTGTCCGCTTTTTTATATAGAATAGAATACATATATAGTATAAATATCTTTCATACATCGTATTATAATGAAAAAATAAAGCAAATACAATAACAAATACAACGTAAACAGTACAACAATAAGTATTCTACAGCACTGAAACAGTCCACTAATTAAGGTCAAGTGAACCTTAAGTTATCATAAATAGAAGAAAATAAAAGAAAACAAATCACAAAGTCTTTTATTCAGTTCAGAAACACGTGTACGAACTAAGATTAATAATTTATTGCAGTTCATAACGATGTATTTAAAAATCCTCTTCTAAATATACACAACTATTATGACTTCGGGTGCAAATAAAAACAATTTGAAATGGACGTAAAAATCATACATTACATAGGCACAATGAGGGACGGAGTGTCTTAACACTACGCTCTCTTCCTCCCTCCCACTGACTAACCTGCTAAAAAAAAAAGAAAACAAAAGGTACATAGCATACATCCTACTATGTTCAATAGAATCTAACATCGCCTTTTACGTTAGTCATTTCTTTTCTCTAGAAAGATCTAAAGCAAAGCAATATGAATGCTTTATGTTGCTGGAGAAGATTAGATTAGAAATCGAACTCCTAACAGTGTCGAGGTTTCTTTTTATATAAATATTTATATATATATATATATATGTCACCATTGATTTTTTAATTCATATCAAACGACACGAGCAGCCATTTGAAAAAAACACAACGCATTAATCCAAACGAAATCAATTTATTATATCGATGAATAGGTAAATGTTTACGTTTACCATTTTTTTACATTATGTTTACTAACAGTCTGGCGGCAATTCGCTTTTCTATTGGAAAGAGAAACACTATGTCGATATTTCTGTCTCTGTCCGCGATCGATGTGACCTTGGCAGTGCGATGCGGGGTGGTAAGCTAATAGTAATAGCTATAATTCGTTGCTGAGACGCCATTATGATTAAGTGACAAAATGCACCCCCTAGGTACGTACTACCTACTCACCATTTGAGGTCACGGGTCTTTTGCTTTTTAAATCGTAAAAATGTGTTGTGGAATTTTTCTTTTTGTGCCGTTAAGCTGTTATTGTATAAAGTTTTTTTATATAAGTATATAATAACATTTTTACTTTTATACTCTATAGATCTCCTGTATTTTAGGATGTAGGCAAAGGAAGTGGATCGTCTCTATGTGCTTTGCATATTGTATCTAAGGTATTCGCTTTTAAGCTTTTATTCAACATTTTTGTTAGTATTATTTGAATGAGATTTTTTACTACCTACTTACTATACACTTTAATATCTTGCATCTCTCAGGCTAGTTAAATTTCATTATTTGGGCTAAACCAACGAAAGAATAAATACTAATTTATATTTTCAATTTATATATATTTTTATAATAATAATTACAATGTGACCAGTGTATCGCGTTAGGATAACTTACCTTAAGCATCATGGTCGTGTGTACAATCGATTGCTTATTGATTATATATATGTTTTTACTTTTAGGTTGTTTCGCTGCTTTGGTAAGTCAAAGCGGAGTTAAGTTCCGCCACTTAACACGCATTGTCAAGATGATGTGTGCTTAGGTATTGGTATTCTTAAACAATCAAAAATCAATTAAACTTCTTTTTTAGGATCAGCACTTTATCATGTACGCATTCAAACTCACACTGACTAATACTATTAACCTACACTACACTCCTAAGATACTAAGAAAACAAAATATTAAAAAAACCGGCTTCACGCTGTATTCCGCACACAGCACGGTGGGTAGACAGAGGAAACCTAGCGTTAAGAACAGAATTTGGCAGAAAGTGAGCCTTTCCGCCGAATTCTGGAGGCAGTGCATGTTGAGTGGCCGAGCTCAACGCCGCACTTTGCCTCGACACCAGAGCGGAGAAATGGAAATATAAATTTAAGTAAATATTTTATCTCCTCGAGTGGGGATCGAACCCACAACCAGACAGTTTTACAGTCATACTTTGTACCCCTGCGCCACTTCTAGCCTATGTATGTACGATATTATTAATTATTATACATTTAATTGATTACATACCTTAAAGACTTACTTGTTTTATTATAAATATTAAATTTATGAAGCCGAGTTCTACAGTTTATTATTCTCGATTTCCCAAGAGGAAGCTGGAGCATTCTTGGTTAGAATATAAAGGTATGAATGAAATAACATTTACTTCTTTATCAAGGTATATACTTTCTTGTTTCCTTTTAAACTTTTATACAATTTCATCTTTTTACGGTTTCAGTTGTTTTCGGATTCATTATTCGATTTCACAGGAAATATTTATATTGAAATCAGCATCTCTTAAGATTCGAGTTAAATTTTTATTTGGTCCAGCTAGAACTTAATTACCATCCCCAAGTAATGTATGGTGAAGACGGATATATATATAATAATGATAATGATCATTCTCATTTCGAGCTTGCTCGGAAATCGAATCGGCATGCTACATGTGGTGCGGGGAAGGGGGCGTGCTTTCAGCGCATGTAAACATGTTTGCTTATTGGGCATGCTAGTGTCGATGAGACGCTCGCGGAGGTATTGTTAGTTTACATCGGAACAATGAGTGCCTATGCCTTATTCTTTCTTATTTTCTTTATTTATAAAAGTTTTAGGTCACATTGTATTGCATCAAACTAATAATTTTATATAGTTCTATAAAGAGGGCCACAGAGTCACACACGTTGCGTGTTGATGATATTCAATTACAACCACTTGTACCTTGATGTGTTACATTTGTAACGTAAAACTCCATATTAATATGAAAATGAAAGTTCAAAGTTTTTGATTGTTGTTGTGAATAATATAGAAAACAAAATATCTATAAAAAAATCGTCCTTGAAAGTTAGCGAAGATTCAATTGAGTATTATTTAGTACCAGTCTATTAACCTATTTATAAATTCAACGAAAAGAAAAGAACGTTGGTACGGCATTGTTGAGTGCTTTTTGAGACATCTTCACTTGACGTCATACTTAAAGAACTGCGTGTTTGGCTTTGGACTAACTACTAGCTAAAATTTGTCAGAGTAAAACATTCAAAACAGCTTCACACTGTATTCCGCACACAGCAGGGTAGGCGATTTTTTATTCTAATTATAACGTATCATAATTAAAAAAAAGCTTAAAAATTGCTTTGAAATAATGAAAGTAAAGTAAAAAGTATTTTTTTGAACTCGTTTTAAATGAGACTACAATAAATTTTCTTAAGCAAGCCTTAAACTGTGGAATCGACTTAACAAGAAAATGTATAATCACAAGTCAATATAGCAACGAGAGATTTTTAAAACTTATAGTCCACTTATAGTCCAGTGGTACAACCTGTGACTGTAAACGTGACCGACTATTACCGAAATATTTATTAAAATATATATTTTAATTCCTTTGCTCGTGTGTCGAGGCAAAGTGCGGCGTTGAGTTGAATTGAGATCGTTGAGTTGTGACGTGGAGTTCGTTGGAGAGTGTCTCAATAGTAGGTTCCTTCTGCGTACCCTGCTGTGTGCTGGATACAGCGTGAAACTCATTTAAACTCATTTATAGTCATTTCCGTTACGAAGTCGGTACATCACTAGTCAGTAAAAGTCTAATAAAATATATAAAACGTAAAAAGGCTTTAGCTTTATCAGATTTTTTTATAGATTCAATGTTAGGATTCTAAATCTTAATGTTCAACCAGAACCTGCATTTACGATTATTATTAGATATACCTTTTATCATATTTGCTTTTATAATTTGTCTATTTCAAATCGATTACAATTACGGAAAGTACAGAAGTTATATATTTAGTAATCGAGAACAATTAAATTCATTTCACATATAAAAAATATTTTTTCATATCGATGCATCCAACGATAACGTCAAGTTGTACGCATAGGCCTTGTAGGCTATACCTATCCTGCGTTTAGTCCTGCGAACTGCGTTCAGATTACAGGGGGAAGTCGATAGCTCCACGCATGCGCGGTAAAGCCTCAAATATCAGATGAGATAACACGTAGAACCTTTATTCTATTAACATAAGGTTCAAATTAACCAACCACCTATATGGGACAAAGAAGAGCTTCAAGGAGTAGGATAATTTATCTCTATTGAGCTTTCACTAAGTTATAAAGTCACTTCTTGTTGAAAACTCTCTTGTGCGTAGTGAAAATGACTCGCACGATTAATGACATGAAACTTTTGTGTGGTCGCTAGTCTTAAGAGACGTACGTACTATGAAGCTTTTTTCGTACTATTTAATTTTAAGTAGACAATTAAATTTTGATATTTCATTAAGCAACCAAAAAAATATATTACAAAAAATAAGTAATATTTCGAAAATTCCACAATAGAAAAAAATATTAAATGATATTTAAGTAATAATGTAGTTTATTTCTTAATGTTCTATTAAACTATTACCTACGTAACTATGATAAATATTGAAATAACATTTTGATAAATATAAAACCAGTCAATGGATAAAGAACAAGAAAAAGCCGCACTGCACCCAAATCTCGATAGGACATTGAAGCCAGTAACTATTTGGATTAAAAATTCTCAAATAAAGGACTGTCGTTTTTGGACGTTCCAATTTATTTCTTCCAAAGCAGATATTACGAAGTTTATTGACAGTTGCAGCTGGACGCGAGCCATACGTTTGAAACGGCAAGTCAAAAAGTCAAGCTAACTTTGATATTTTATAATAATAGAAGACTTGTAAAGAATGTTCTTTTGTATAAATGTTCTTTACCTGTTCATATGTTTAGAATTTTTCGGTATAAGCAAATATTAATAAAATACTTCGTTGTTGCAATTCGAACAAACTGATCGTCAGCTATAATAAAAAAAATATCCTAAATATTACTTCATTAAAATAGTTTTAAATCGCCAACAATCGTGTACGGCCATGATCCCACTTTTATTAAACAGTATGCTAGTAAGTAGATATTTATTTAATATGTTTTAGTAGACAATGATTAATTGATCAAAATTGAGACTAAGTAAAAAAAATAGTTTTTTCTATTCCTCGCGCAAGCTGTTCACTAAAGCTTAGTTGACTTGAAATATGATATTATAAATACAGAAAATGCATGTATTACTTTCCATTGTTTCTTTATATATTTAGTTTTATTAAAATTTAATTAATTATTATAGTTTTTTCTATTCATATTGTATAATAATATGTACCTATATAAAATTACGTCTGAATGGTGTCTGGAAATAAGAAATAAGTATGTATGCTCTTGTATAATTTTTTATGCATTTTTCTCAGTAATCGTGCTCTTGCACAATAAACATTAATAGAATTTCAGCTTATTTGTTTATGTTTGTAATTTGTAAAGCTGTTGCACTTATTGGATGCGGGTTTCACAGCTGTATTGATGGAAGTCTAATTTATTATTGTGTTTTATCTTGGTACGCTGCCAAGAAACAAAATTATATGCAAGCTATGGTACCGTGGCGGGTACTGGATAAATACTTACTAAATTTACTAAATATTTAAAGAAATTGCTCACACGTAGGAACGTACATCGAAAACACGAACGAACGTATGCTATAGATATTATATTATTTCTCGCCAAAGAATACTTAAAATAATATTATTTTTCGATATAGAAATAAAAAAACGTGACATTCTTACGAGTGGGACTTACTGAGGGAACCAAATTCAAACTTTAGTTTGCTTACACATAAATTACTAATTTGTGATTTTTTTCCTTAAGTTCTGACTTAATAACATATAACTCTTAATCAGCCTTAAAAGGTTTAATTACGCGATGAATTTATACAAAATGCGCTACAAATGAAACAGAAACAAAGATACAAAGTTACCTTTTGATTGCATTGAGTTAGAAACTTAAACTTTCCGGGCTACAAGGAACTGCAAATCTTAATCAAAATGAATCAATTGATATTAATTTCAGCTTATTACCTCTACACGATCTTCAAAAAATACGAACAAACGAACTATATTGAAACCCGATTAGTGTTATTTTCTGTCTTACAAATTTATAACAAGAAATAAGTATTTTGGTTAAACCTCAAAAGAAAAAATAAATAAATACTTATACGATTAGGTACTTCATTGTTCGTCTGTGCGTATTTTTCTTAGTTGTTATTTGTGAAAACAAGTAACGTTGTACTGAAATATTGTCATTGGACTAGTTAGTAAGTTTATCTAGACATTATATATTATGTAGCTCTTCCAAGTTCTTGTACAATTAGGTAATTCGTCCTTTGTATGTTGGCAATTCCACAGGTACCTGTAATCTAAAGTACGTGTGGTAGAGTCACGTCGCCAGCAATGGCAACACGCCTGGGCAGA
>DWAN01001249.1:0-18551 GCA_018230445.1 Heliconius hewitsoni
AGAATAGATATAAAAATACAATAAATATATATAAATGTACAAAAGGCGGCCTTATCTTAATAGCAACCTTCAAGCAGAAGAACTAGCAAATTAAGTTAAGTTTGTACCTCTTCATTGCTCCGCATATCCTACGAAGAGATCGCATCTCATTCATCTTTCTCTCATTCTTCATCTGTAATACCCACCAGTACCAAAACTGCATTGTGTACGCCAAACGCACAGCTGTGCTGACATTTTGCAGTCTTATCAATGCAGCTAAGGCTCCGTTAACCCTGTTACAGGCACCAATATACCTTTTCACATCCAGTAGGAACAGTAAATAGAAGTTCTTTAGAATATAACTTCAAGTTCTAAAAAGAGTAGAAGAACAGATTAAAAAAAAACAAAACTATACTAACTTCAACAGTCTTTTTGCCTTCCAACTGAGTTTTAAGCGATGATAGCTGTTTGGTAAGTGATTGTATCATTGTAGCATCTGTTGCCACCGCATTGACAGCTGGAGTGTTCTTTATAGCTTTAGCTCTATTTGCAAATCTATAAAAATCATACACAAAAATATAACATTAGAGATTTTTAAACTTGAATTTTAATTGACGACTGTTATTTTTAATTAATAAAATTTCTAACATAAGAAATAAAAATGTGCTTGTTATATTTTGTAATAGTTTATTGTCTCCTATCCACAGATAATACTACACACATTGCATAAATACAAAAGTATGCTTAGTATGTTCAAGTAATATTTCCACACTTTACATTACAGAAATTCTAAAATTCTTTCTTATATTTAAATGATGATAGTAACATTTATTTAAATTATAACAATATTACTGATGTTTAGGCTTCATTAATATAAAAATGAAAACTGATTATAAAATATATAAAGGTTATATAGGTAATAAAACGTTCCTTAAGGAAGCTTGGGTGTGAGCTCGAAAAATTATTTATTATCAATTACAACTTCAAATATTTTCTCTAAATTATTATATTACATAATTATATATATTTGAAGCTTTTAGTTAAATGCTATGCCGCTGCGCCACGATAAGAGATTTTTTTTTTATTTTTGTTTTCTCGCTCTGGTGATAAGGTAGTGCGACATTGAATCCAACCACACAATAAGCACAGACAATTAAGCACACAAAATTAAGCAGTGCAATTGGGGAATGGAGTGTCGTAACATTCCATTCTGGTCCCTGTGTCTATCCTGTTTGTATGCAGGAAACATCATGAATCTATAAAAAAAGAAGCCAATTATTTTTTTAAAAAATTAAAGAAAATTATACTTACTGCAAGGTAGATATAGTTTCTTCTACGGCGGCAGGAGTCACAGCACATATTATACTCGTTTTAGCATTACCACCAAGAGAATTCTGTAATATCCGTGTTAATTTGCTGTCACGATAGTTCACGTGCCTGAAAATATCGAATTATGCTATCGTATAATGTGAACGATTAATTAGTAATTGACAGCGTTCTTAACGCAAAGTGATATAAGTTTAATTTTGATTTTTTTTAAATTAAATATTAGGGGGCTTCGCTCACCAACCCCCGATTTTCAATGATGAAATAATAACATAATTTCATTTATATAAAATTGTATTGTATTGTGTATAAAATTTTATAAATTATGGTAATATTATAAAAACGGGAAAATTTGTTGAACATCCTATTCATGTATCCGGAACTATTAGTTTGACACGAGAAATGATTTATATATATTTGGATAGCTCATTTATTGAAAAAGGTAAAATGTCGAAAAAACGGGAGAAATAGATAATATATAACTATAAAAACGACTAAACTATAATATAAAACTATAATATATAACTATAAAAAAAACCCGGACAAGTACGAGTCGAGCACGCCCACCGAGAGTTCCGTACAAAAATTGGAAATCTTGAGCTTTTTCTGAAATTCAGGCTTTGCTTAGCCAGAGCCATTTCATCTGTTACCTCCCTTGAAGTAGGGTATTTGATACCAAATTTTAACTTTAATTTTTTTTATTTAATTACAAACGTTAAGTTTTCAGATTGTTTTCCTGAACTAGATACTACCAGCAGATACTAGCTGCCAAATTTCATAATTCTAGGTCAACCAGATGTACCCTATTAAATTTGATTTCTTTTATAATGTCGAAATGAACGAAATGTCGTTTTATATACATCAAATTTGGCTTGTACAGCGTATCAATAAAAATGAGTGGATAGATGTGTGTAAGTGATCGCGTCGTGCGTGGTAAGTCTTGCGAATGTATGCGGACAGCGGGCGATAATAGTTATTATCTACATTAATATTTTAAAGCGCATTAGATAAATATAAGATAAAACTACTTTTAAAACTACTTTGACACCTGAACATCGTTGTTCAGGTGTCAAAGTAGTTTTAAAATCACTTCACGCTCAAATTTGAAAAATGCAACCCGAACATCGTTTTATTGTATACTGTAAAAATGTATACTGCGATGTCGCAAGATATTTTTATACAATAGAAAGAAAAGATAAGAATGATAAGTCTTTGAACAATATATATACGTCTAGAATAAGAAAAATCTGAATATATATCAAAATAAATATATATGAAAATATCATACAATAGCTAAATTTATGTTAATATAAAAATATATATATGTACCTATCACGAGAATAGAACCACAACCTCTAGAAATATAAATATAACTAGTATTGGATGATATACATCAGGCAATCTAGATAATCATTCTATTTTATTTTTATGGCGATGGCTGAGAGATTTCGATTTTAAGATTTTTATTACTTTTATTGTTTTCTTTCTGAGTGAACAATGTGCAAAAGTTCGGAAATCTAATTTACAGGGCGGTCATCACTTGGGCAGCTTGGCTTTTATACAGTATGGGATATACTGTATAGTAAATATATGTAATATTTGGTTAGGCCATTTTGATTGATATATAAATTATCTCAAACAATTGAAAATATGAATTTATTGCAGATAATTGATAAAGGTTTACACATTAGCAGTGGCAGTCTTGCCTATGATATACGTTATAGTGGACGTTTTAATAATTCAATTGTTAAATTTTAGTGTTATATAAAAAAAGATATTATATGGTAAAAAATAATAAGGAATATTTATAAGGAAATAGTAAGCATTGATATTTTTTCCGTATTATACAATACTATTGACTATTTCTATTTAGTACTAGCGGCCCACTCGAGGCTTCGCCCGCATACCACCTAAAATTATTTTTTTATGTTGCATTTGGCAACGGTTTCAATTTCAACAGTCAAATTGAGAATTTAATTTATACATTCAATAAATTTTCATAATTCTGAGAAAGTACAAGCACTACGTGGTTGCTTGAGAGAATATCATCGGCAGCAAGGCCGCCCTGTGCGGGACTCGGCCTAGGCTTGGCTATAAACAAAGCGTTGAATTATTTTAATTTCATATTTTTTCGAAAAGTCAACGTCCAAATTACACGCCAAACTAAAAGCCAAAGCTTATCTTCATAAAATTTCGTAAATAATGTAATAACTTTCGCGCGTAATTTTCAATATCCCTGTCAAGTAAACAGCGGTGCGATATTACCTTAAAATTTTCAATATCTTGTCTTATTGTGATTTATTTATAAGATATAGATATATACACAATATTTATATTTTCATACTGTCTCTATTTTAGATAATATTTTAGAATTTTATTTTATTTACATAAATTATATTAACATAATATTTAATATTACTAATATTAAAAATAAAAATATAAAATTTTGCTCGTATAGAATAATCAAAACCTAACAATGACTTTTTTCTCATCATAATCGAAAAAATATCGTCAGTATAATTGTAAAACTTAAGCAACGCCAGTCGCAGAGGGTTAAATTCCTTCATGAAAAATAGAACATAGTAGTCATAGGTTAGCTTTGTTGACAAGCTTAGTAAATTTACTAAAATTGCCAACACGATAAAAACATTTATTCATAATAAGGTCTTAACTATCCATACAGTTTGTGGCGGTCGCTGTCGCTAACGTGCGGTCGCTGGATCCCGACGCGAGGTTATCGTGGCGTAGGGTCACAAGCGTGCGACTATAAATGGGACGGTTGTGGGTTCATGGTTTAAAATCTATAATCCTTCCTGTGGACCTATAGCTATGAAATTTGGCTAAAAGTGAATGAAATGGGCATGAAAGCCTCGTTGGGCGAGTCCGACTCGCACGAAAGCCTCGTTGGGCGACTCGCGCTTAACCGGTGTTTTAAGTTTTTTAAAAAAATATTTAAAAACTTACTTATGTGCCGTTAAAGGGCTTTCAGATAGCTGTTTAATAACCAATGCCAAAGCTGACAATGACTTGTTTATATGAGTTCCCTCTTTGAACCTAATGCCAGTAGCTCCTGTTTGTCCTGATCTTTCTGAGCCAGCCAAATCAACTAGATTGAGTTGCGATACATTTACCGAACCCACTTCTTCTTCACCTTCGATATGCTCACGAGATTCTATTGTCTAAAAATAAAAAAAAATGTTTTTATGTTGCGCTTCTTGCTATATTACGCATATAGCAGGGTAGGGGAACCTATAAAAGCATAAAGCTTTTCCGTTCCCTACGCATTCCCAATTTTCGTTCGTTCCTTCGTCGAAACCAAATGTTGTGTTAAGTCTCGTTATCAGGATGGAAATATGAAAATAGCTCTTTCCGCCAAGTGGGAACCGAATACATAACCGTCATGCTCACAGTCAGACTATGTTGCTGCGCCACAACAGTTTAAACATTATTTTAAATGATAATAAAATATATTGTGAAAAGTCTCATTGTAATAAGCAAAATCAAAATAAATATATAAATTTTAAAGAAGCATTTAAATAAATTGTAGAGACAATAAGTTGCAATGGTAAAGTTACTTACAATTTGAAATATAGAATGAGATCTGCTACTTTCTTCATTCATATTTGTAGATCCTGTTTGCCGGTTGGCTTTGCCCTGAAAATGTAAAAAAATATTATTTATTTTTATTTTAAATCTTCGCTCTGGCCCGGCGTTGAGAAACGCCACTCGACACGCAATGCTTCAAAAAATTCGGCGGAAAGTGGGTGGACGGAGTGTCTTAACACTAGGTTCCCTCTGCCTACGCTGCTACATGTGTAAAACTGTTAAAAAATATACATTAGTTACAGTGAATATTACTTATAGCGAACTCGTGTAAAAGAGGGTAGATATTTGTAAAAAAAATACTATATAAGCAGTGGCAATGCCAAAAGCCAATCTAGGGCAGTTGCTTGTAGGCAACGGCCCTTATCGTAAGGAAACTCGTGTGAAGTATTGTTATTGCACCTAATAAAAGTTGCATACATATCACTAATAGCAATTACATATAAAAAAAACGTATTTATATATTTACTTAAAAAAAGATATGGCCGTTTATATTGTAAAAAATGCGTATTTCGACACTGTAAATGGAATTATAATTAATAGGGTACTTCCAGTTAACCTAGAATTATGAAATTTGGCACCATCTACAGGTAGTGCTAGTTTAGGAAAAAAATTGAAAACTGCACATGTGTGGTTAAATTCTAAAAAATAGGCAATAGCCTTAAAAAGTCAGCAAAATTTGGTATTGAGCCAAATTCAAGTGAGGTTTCAGATGAAAGGGCTCTGGTTCAGCTAGCCCTAAATTTCTGAAAAGGCTCAAAATCTCCAATTTTTATACAGAATCCTCAGTGGCCGAGCCTAAATCTTTTTGAGTTTTTTTTGAGTACTTTGAAATTATTTATACTTGTAGTACGTCTTCTATGCCTAAAGCTGTTGATAGGCTGTCAAAGAATTGTCTAAGACTGATTAAAAAAAACGAGTTACTGACATTACAGTATTTTTAAATTTATATTTAAGGGAGATTAATAAAAAAATATCTCTTTTATTATCAAATATTATTTGTGAGAATAATGCCTATATGATTTCAAAACTGCATACCTTACTGTTAGGTTCCATTTGTTACATTAAAACATTGTGTGTGTACACACATTAAAAGTGTTACATTAAAACATCAATTTTATTTTTACGTTTTATTAATCTTCCCTTCTCATGCAAAACTCAAGTGCAGATACAGAACACTTTTGCATAGACCCCAACAATATTCTATTCTAATATTCTACTCATTTTGTTTAATATAAAATGAACTTTTAAAATCTAAGAATTGTTATCAACGGACAAGAGAAACTGTTTCTTATTACAACATAAACAGCTATAAAATGTTTTAGAAAATAAATGTTTTATAAAATATATAATAATAATAATAAATAAAATTTAGAATATAACACACTAATAAAGTCAGATTATTTTATATATCCTGGTTTTTCTGACAAAGACACCATTAATTTAGGATTGTCAACAGAAGAAACATTACAACATAGCCAAATTACATTGAGATCTATTTATAGACTAAATATTTTTCCATTTAAAGACAATCACAGCATGTACTAATAAAATAACATATAGATGATAGAAGACTTTGTAAATTTTCAAGCAAATTTTACATTAGGATAAGATTCAAAATAAAAAAGCAAGATTGTCCTTTTTTAGTTTTGATATGCTTTATAAAGCAGGTAGAGCGCCTAGCATTCACTCCATTTCTCTCATACCACCCAATTTTCAAGACATTTTGTGTTAATTGGCGGAACTCAATATTGTGCTTTGCTATGTTACCAGAGAGAGGAAATGAAATGAATTGTATACCACTGAGTGGAAATCACATCTTGGACAAAACAAAAACCTCAATAAATACAGGGTAAGATTATTAGCAAAAACTTAGTAAAAATAATATAAGTTAATATTCACCTCTCTCATAAGCTCAAGCACCTCTTCAGGTGAAGTTGTGACTTTATAAGTGGCATCCACCTTAACTCCATGAAATGTTTCCTTAATTTTTACTGTTTTCTTTATATTAAGTAAATCTATTAGTGTTTCATTATATATCTCCACATAGGATACTCTGAAACATTAAGTTTTTTTTTAAGCTACACCCTATATCTTTTATATATCATAGTACGGAGAAGGAACCTTGTGTGATGAATTATAAGTATTTTGTATTATCAGCAGAAAAATATGTAATAAAATATGTTAGTTTTACTTTAGTTTAGATAAAAAGTTTTTTATGATATGCTTTTTATTTTTGAAACTGTTATCAGAATTTTTATTTCCTAGTGTCAATGATTGTATGATTAAAAAATATCTAATAATTACCTTACTAAAAAATCTCTGTCTGGAACTTTTTTAATTATGTCAAATAAATTAAGCACAGCCAGTGGTATGAGTCCAGGAGCATCATCTGTTCCTGTCATGGTATAGGTCTTGCCAGAGGATGTTTGGCCGTATGCGAAGATGGTGCCATTAAACCCAGCGGCTGCGGCCTCGACAATTGGCTTCGCAACATCGTTATAAACATCGCTCGTTTTTGTTTCTTTGTCATATACCTTGTCTGAAAAATATGGCAAAAAATTTGCGACCTTCATTGTGACGTATAACAATGCGCATATAGTTAGATAGTTTCTTTGCTTAAGAAACAAACATTAAATATACAAAGTCTCTCCATTTAGCAGAATTGCTACTAATAAACACTTTTCTTACCAAAAGTATACGCTGATCCGCAGTCTCTTCCATTGGGGTCTAATTGGTAAAGAGTATTATTGTTTACGCGCCATTGGTAAGAGAGCTTGTCGTCTATTTCACGAGAAATAAGAGGCCGGACTTTGACAACTACTTTAATATTATCACTCATCTTCTATCAATTCTATTTGCTTCTTATTAAACTAACTTAAAAAATATAAAATTTATTTAAAACAATGTATCGGCTCTATGCATTGCAAATATTTTCTAATTTAAAATTACGAACTCAAAAGATCCATCACAGAACACAGGCCGTCACCAAAATAAAATACCCAACGGCCAATTTCAATTTTATTTTAAGACCCATAGACAAACTTCACTTTCGCTAGTAGGTAACAAAAGTTTCAAATTAATTACTATGCTTTATGAATTACAATTGTTTAGCCCATAATATGTTAAATCGTTTTTATTATATTTACTAGTAATTATTAATATTTCTTATTTGTGAATACAATAATATTCAAAATTATATAATGCTTTTTCTCCGTATAGATCCGTAAGCTAACTGGCTCATTTAGCAAGCCGTAATTAAAAATATATTTAAGTAAATTTATTTGTGGGTAAAATTCAAATTTTATTTTTTCTATAAGAAATAGGTATCATACTCTTAAATAAAATATAAAATTTTATTGCCTGTTATTTCGAATTTCGACGTTGACACTTGACAATGCGAATGAATTTGTCATTTATAGTCCATGTGTTTATAGTATAGAAAACTTTTAGGAATATTGTTTTTCATGACCTATAAACATTACATTGAATCACAATGCAGCACGACGACGTGAGTAAATAAAAAAGCGTAATAAATTATAATATTTTTTTTGATAGCTTTATTTTAAAAATAAAATATGTTTTTAGGTTGTTTGGGCGATTATCAACAAAACACATTGCTCCCATAAAGTAACGTAAGTTCTCCTTGTGCTTATTATCAATGAAGAATATAGGTATAGCTGATTGTTACTGAAAAATTATTTTCTATAAACATTCATTTACAGAACAAAAACACAACACTTTTGTAGAAATGAATATAACCTCACAGGTTTATGCAGCCGGTCTTCATGCCCTCTTGCAAACAGCAAATATGCAACTATTAGAGAAGAAAATGGTATTATTTACTTGTACATGAAAACTGCAGAAAGGTGAGTGTAATTTACGTTGTACTTTCATTATATATTCTTTCACAATAATGTTATAATGGCAAATTTTTGAGGCCAGTTGTGGCGCAGAGGCACAAAGTGTGACTGTAAGCACGACATGTTGTGGGTTCGATCCCCCACTCGAGGAAACGAAATATTTATTTAAATTTATATTTTGATATCTTCCCTCTGTTCTTGAGGCAAAGTGAGGCGTTGATTTCCGCCACTCAACACACAATGCCTTCAGAATTCGGTGGAAAGTGGGGGGTGGAGTGTCTTAACACTTTTCCCTCTGCCTACTCCGCTGTGTGCGGGATACAGTGTAAAGCTGATTTGATTTTTGCAAATTTATCTATAGCATGTGTATTATTACAGGGTGATGTTTCCAGCTAAACAATGGGAAAAAGTAAAACTTTCTAGAAATTTTGAAAAGGCTATATATCAGATCAATGAAAATTTACTTTACTGGCCTGCCTTCATTAAAGCAAAATGCAAACAAAGATTTGTTAAAATTACACAATATTTAATACGGATGAGAAAATTGAAATTAAGAAGAGTGTAAGTACTGTAGAAGATTTTTGTCTTAGTTACTTTTTAATGTATTAACACATGTCATTTATTGTTCATACACTATGTGTTAAGAGATAGTATTTCCTAATTACATAATACACAAAAAAAATCTAATAACACTTACTTATACTGCTCTGCTAAGATTAACTACACAATATTATCTTAACTTAGGGAATTATGTAGATAACCCTTAAAAAAACAAAATAATTAAAAACATTGTAAAGTAGTGTGACAGTGTCTCTAAAAGGGATTATGGATTCAATCCCCATCTTGAAGAACTTTTCTTTTTATATCTTTACTTTGTTAAACAAAGTGTGCCATTAAAGTTCACAACCATTGCGTTTGCTGTCACACACTTATGTTCCTGTACCAAGATGGCCTAGTGGCTCAAAGCATGATGATCATCATTGATATGAGCAGAGATTGAAAAATGTAGTTTCTTGAAATAATTTCTCTCTGCCTACCTTGCAGGTAAAATTAATAAGATTTACAGATATTTTAACACCTATTATTTAACTAGTTTTTAGCAGAGGTAATAAGTAATTAAATTATTTAATTTTCAAAATTTTTCGTTTATTATCTTAGCAAAACTATTTTAATATAAAATAAAAAAATTTTATAGGAAAGAATTAGTTCCCATACAACGTAAGATAGAAAGACGTGAAAGGCGAAGAGAAGAAAAGGCACTCGTAGCAGCAAGAATTGATAATGCTATTGAAAAACAACTATTGGAAAGATTAAAGAAAGGAACAGTAAGTATATATTAAATAAATATAATTGTTATGTACATCTTGTTGACTTAACAAATTAGCCTGGTAAGCAAAGCAAGTCAACTACGGATGCGGGTGCTGCACTTCTAAAACACATTTTGACGTATGGGATTCTGCGATCTCAGAATGTGATTGGAGTGTTTTATGATTTACCCAAAGCCTTTCATTGTGTAGACCATGACACTTTGTTATTAAAACTATATAACTATGGCATACAGGTGGCAGCTCTTGATCTTGTTAACTTGTATCTAAATCAAAAAATTCATAAGGTATTTTATATAATGTAAAACATTCTGGATGTCCTTAAGGATGGGAGTTCCTCAAGGATCTATTCTTGGTCCCTATTTATTTCTGCTAGTAACTTTTTATATTAACAATATACCTTTTTATTTTTAGTTTTTTTGATAGAAACAAAATAAAAAAAAATATTGCAAAATTGAATACTGTATTGTAGCATATTCTTCGTTGGTTTGATGTTCAATAATCTAATGTAAAGTGCAAAAAACAAAACTAAATGTATTGAGTTTGCACTACCTAATGTTAAAAAACAAAATTTTTGTCTTGTAATTAAACATGAAAATCTTTCTGTTTTAAAATCAATGATCTGTAGCAGTGTTTACACCTTAAAACACTTGCAGATAAATTCAGGCGGCATGTGTAATTAAAAAAGTCCGACAATTTTTTTTTTCATGGCCTTTTCTTTTCTTTCTATCTTATGGAATGCTACTATGGGGTAGTGCTGCATATATAAATTAAGTAAAAAGGATAAACCTTCAAAAAAGGGTTGTGATATCTATTTATAATGTTATTAAAGATGTTTTTAAAGATACAAGTATCCTTGCAGTTGCCTCGCAATATATATTATTGCGAGGCAACTGCAAGGATATGTTAGAAATCTGAAGCGGATAATGTTATTAAAAAAAACCACATAATGTCTATATTTTTCTAAATTATTCGGAAAGAGATTCTACATAAATGCAATAAGTGATATACAAAAATGTTTTTAGTTAAGATCATTTGGATTTCATGCAGGACTACCTTTGTATTATTGTATTAAGCAAAAAATTGTAATTTTAAATTTAATAAGAGCAACTGTTGTTGCTACTACTAGCTGGTGGTAATAAAGAATATTTAGGATTTGGATTTGAATTTAGCCTGTGTTGTGTTGCTAAATGTATTAAATTTTTTTTTCAGTACAACGACATTTACAATTTCCCACAAATGGCATTTGATGCTGCACTGAAAGCTGAAGAAGTTTCTGGAGAAAGTGAAAGTGAGAAATCTGACGACGAAGAAGAAAGGGAGCTTGAGCCAGAACTTGAAAGGGAATTGGAGAGTAATGTTGAAGAAGTTGATGAATTTGTTGAAGCTGACACTGACATGGAAAGTGATGTGGTAGGTTTAATATATGAATATTTTGTTTCTTTACAGCTTCATGCTCTATCTAGTATATAGCATCTGCACTTTTGGCCGTACACCAACGCTGTTATACGGCAGCGAAAAGGGTATTACAGAGGAAGGATGAAAAAAATATAAATGCTCTGGAGATGCGATCTCTTTGTAGGATATGCGGGGTCAGTTTAGCTGATCGAATTCACAATGAAGAGATACATAGAATGGTAGGTACTAGCGAAGATGTGACGTTGAGGAGAATGAGTGATGAAAGTATGGTAAATAAAATTTATGACGGAAAAAGTGAACTATAAAGGAGATAGGGGGAGACCTCGGTTGACCTTTGAAAACACAGTATCAAAGATACTGGAGGAAGGTCACGTAAAAAACATGAGGACCCCCTAAAGGGCATGTATGAAGAGGTTGATGACAGTGAACGAGACGAAAGAGGTAAGCAGACACCATAGTGTTTCTCGTTCTCCGTTCTATCTGACTACCCTGCTAGGGATACAGCGCGAAGCTAGTACAGTATAGTATACAGTACTGTCGACGAAACGCGGTTATCCTGAAGATAGCTGTATAAGCTGGATGGCTGCAAAGATTTCATATAAAAAAATTTAGTATTATTAAATTAGTATTACTATTAAAAAAAAAATTGTATTCGAAAATCTAACTGCAGTGCCATGATTAGTCGCCCGTACTACCCTCAAATTGCGGAAGGTAACTTTTACCACATGTTTAGTAGGTTACATTGAAACAATTTACTTCATTTAATATTATTTTTAGCCTATAGCCTTTTCCGATATATGGACTATGAAAACAATTTTTTTTTGTTGGTTTGTACTACTAGTTCTTGAGATTATCGTGTTAAACCCAACAAATACTTTAAAAATATAATATTACTAAAAAAGAATTGTGTGTAGTAGCGTAGTGGCATGTGACACTAAGTGCTGTACGGTAGACGATTCGTCACCGCTCTGAAGTTAGCAGTTTATTTTTGTTCGGAAAACCAAGCTTTAAACTTTAGGCTATGACACGTCTAAGGTACTTTACTTAATATCAAAAGTAATAATTCACTTAGTTTAAATATATTTTTTCTAATCCATTCTTATTACAGGACAGTGAATCTGGAGGAAGGGAAGGTGTCGATGTGGGAAGTGATTTTGAATCTGAGACATCTGATATTGAGGTATTATAGATAAGCTATTGTTGTTTTTAATTTATTTTTTAGTGAATGAGAGTCTTAACACCGGGTTAAATCTGTGTAGCTAGTCATGTGTATCATACAGGAAGAAACCTGGGACCCTATTGTTAAGATAATCCATTTCCATTAAGACACTTCCGTTCCCCACTTTCCGCCGAATGCTATTTATTCATTAATTGAATCTTAAATTTTTTTCTAAATTTTAAATTTATACATCAGCTACTATGATTGTTTCAATTTATTGATATATATGTTTTTTTACAGGACATATCAGTAAAGGTACCGAGTAAGAAACCTCGAGTGGAGATTGAGTATGAAACAGAACCAATTGCTAATGTATCGAAAAAGAAAATAAAACACTGATATATTTTACGGATATTTTGTTTTCATTTTTTATTCTCTTTTTTTTTTCTAATGTTAAGACTAATAAATGATTAATTACAAAATGTTTTTTTATCTCGCATTAGATGTAAAATTAAGTACTTCCTTAGATGTAAGGATAGATTTTTATTCGCGTTTCTATCATACTTATAACAGAAAACCCGCTAATTACATAATTATATATTTACTAAACTGAATTATTTTTCTTTTATATTAAGATTTTTGATTTTGTAGTGAAACTACGTGTGACAAAATTATCACGGCGCGTTGGAACAGCGTCTCACTGTACTAGCGTTGGTTGTGTATTTCATACCGACCCGGGAGGATGAATTATTTTCCCGTTCTAGTGAAAATAAGTTCAAATTCTGTCGAATTGTACAAAATAAGTAATAAAAGAATTGTTGTCAAATAAAACGCCATTTGTCAAGAACGACGCACGCAGACAAAATATACAAACGCCGCATTCTGAAAGCGAGTCGTAGATATTGGTGGCAAAGTTCAAAATTGTTTAACTTTTAGTAGTATTTTCGTAGTAGTATGTGTTTACGTTATTGGTATCTATGCGTAACTGCGTCACATGAACTACGGGTATGGATAAACATCGTGAAATGAAAAAAATCCTACGTATAAACTGTTGAGGTATCTTGATTAATTTCTTTAGGTATGGGTTTAAAATATTTTACCCTATATGCTGTTCCCGTAAAAGGAGCGCTGAATTTTCCATTCTGTATATACTAGGCTGCTCTGCTAAAATGTGAAGCTGAAAAAAATACGAGAAAAAAAATATTAATGGCACGATAACTATAAAAATTAATGAATACATCAATACAACAACAAGAGATCAAGTCCCCCCCTGTCAACCATCATAATAAAACATTAGAATACTCAACGAAGAAAAATGAATACTTTTATAACAATATTCTGATTGTAAAGTCACGACTGTGGGCTTGATTCCCACTTGTGGGTTTTTTTTCATTTCTCCGTTCTGATAGACCTGGTAGCAAGACAAAGCGCGGCGTTTCTCAACAAGTCTTGATAGTAGATTTCCTCTGTATGTACTGCTACATGCGGCATACAGCTATTTAAATTTTTATAATATTTATATATTATAATATTTTTTATTTCATGCTGTATTCCGTACAGTGTTAAGATACGTTCCCATAAGTCACTTCCGTTCCCTATTTTCCACTGGATTCTGCAGACATTGCGTGTTGAGTGGCAGAACATAGCGCCGCGTTTGTCTCGTTAACAACCAACCAAGGAAATGAAAATATTTAATTTCCTTGAGTTTGGGAATTGAACCCACAACCGAATAAGCTTACAGTCGCATGCTTGTGCCGTTGCGCCACTACTGCTGGACTATGGAATATTCTATCATCATAATATACATACATATACCTAGTTTGATAAAATCAACGCTATAATTGAACATCGTAATTAATTTCTACATTGATTGGAAGTATTAGGGATGAAACTTTGTATCTTGGAATTTATGCAATATAACTTTTTCTGTATAATATTTTTTCAATTGTACTTTAAGTAGTAATGACTTTTTGGAACGTCGTCGTCGTTCCATACATTTAATTAAATTAAATACTGCTTAGAACAAACAAATTAATTTAAAATTTGCTAGCTTAAAATAGGCAATAAAAATATATTACATTAAAATAGTTATTCTACATTCTACTACTGATCGTTGAGACATTACAGGTAAATAACATATCTATTATATTATCACTTAATAGCATTAACTAAGATAACCTATTTATATAAAAAATATTATAATTTTTCACATAAAAGCAGTCACAACACTCGAAGTGACGCTTTGTTCGTAACTTAATTACACTCATCCGTTAATTAAGAAAGTTGTTCTTTAGAATCGATGCCCCCATTCCGTCGTATTCTTCGACGTATTGAAATTAACTTACAGACGAAGTAAACTTAGTATCTAAGCATACATATATATATATATACTGTATTTCACTTAGGTCATACCTAACGTTATAGCTAACATTTTCAATCGGTTTAAAACGGGATATAGTAGAGTTGCTTTTTTTTTTGAGTTGTGGATTCGTTTTGTAAGAGTGGCCTTTCCTTTATTTAGAAAAGTTTTTAAATTATAATTGACACTTTCAAAATTTTTATTTTTTGAACTGTGAGAAACTTGTTTTGACCAGCTAAATGTACATATATGCCATTTGCTCGTTCGTCCATTGTACGTCTCTAAAAACGACAGCCGTTCAAACCAGGACGTATTGTCATGTTAGCCATACCTACTAAAACATAAAATTTTGAAAAGTCGAACTCTTTTGTCGTTATTTTCTTGAATAAGAAAGTTTTTACTATTACATGTATTTTTAGAAGTTATTCATTTTATAGGTTTATTAATATATACAGAGTTAAGACTAAAGGTTTTGTAAATATAAAATTATAAGTTTTACTGACGTTTTAATTAAAATATGTATGTAAATCGTTATAAATAGTAATTTCTATTGAGTTATTCTTACTGAACATACTGTGTTTTGCTTTGATATGGTTCCTGTGCTAAACATTATTATTATATTATTTATAGACAGCCATGTTTGTAAGCAAAGTTTCTCTCTGCTCTCTCAAATAAGAATGAGTCTCCGTCAGAATAAACAAGGCACGACGGACGTGGATGGCGTTCAGGTTGGAATGTAGACCTCTGATGTTCCAAAAGTCCACGTTATGTAGGGGTTGCCGTGGAGCCTCGTTTGCCTTGTCCGTAGCGCGGTACTGCGTTTCGCATCATGTCTTTATATTATAAAAATCTACTATTTAAAGCCAGTTTTAAACGCCGACGGTGAGTGACTCCCCCACACGTAATTTAATCGCATCTTACGACACCATCAGTGCCAGGGTGGTCCTATTCTAAGCGGGGAGCATACGGTGATTAGCTTCCGGCATTGTTGGATACTAATTTACATTGTGGCTTAAACTTTGTTATAATGAATCATTCAAAGAAAGTTGTGACGTGAATGCTCTTCTACTTACCAGTTAAGATAACAGTTAACGTAAATCGTATAACTGTATAATATAGAGTAAAATTCTATAAAACGAAATCTATCGAAAAATCTTTTAAAACTTTTAAAGTTCCAGCATTTTATTCCGCTTAATTGGTTTAGTTAAGTCAATATGAAAGTAACTTAACTGGTTCGAGAACAAAACATAACAAACATTTTTATTGTTACCGCAAGACGTGTTTAAATCTAGAGTTTGTTGGAACATAAAGCATTCGGAATCGGTCTGCCGTCCTCGGGGGAGACATTAGGTGAACGGGCTACGTGGAAATAATGTATAATTACACATTCTACATCACTTCTACATTTACTTTTATACAAATGCTATCCAAGAGCAGCTAAAATTATGCCAGGCACATAGGTGAGTGAAATGATGACTAATGGCTTTGTAGAGGCTAATGGTAAATTGGTAATTATATCTAACGTAAAAGGATCGTTTTTTGTGAGAAAATATATTTTATTCCAAATTAGGTTTGAAGCTATATTAAATTGTCCTCCAATATATATATTTTTTGTTTAATTCGTTATATTTATTTTGAATTTTTTTTTCAACTCTAATGCCAAGCCAATTATGGAGAAAAATAGTTATTGTCATAAACAAAAAGATATAAGTTTTAGATTGTGAAATATTTTTTTACGTCTATAGTTATGTTCCTTTTATTTAATTTATATCTGTAATATTTTTATCTTATATCGGAGTGTTGAGTTAGACCACTCAACAAGCAACGTCTTGAATTTGGGCGTAAAGTGGAGAAAAAAGTGTCTTGACACTAGGCTCCTTATGCCTATCTTGCGGTATCCGAAAGAAATGATAACTTGAAAAAGACCCTTTTACACTTATAGCACACATCAATGTATAGGAGAGCACAAATAAATAACCGCGACCTTCTGTTCATATAAAGCAATATTTCCTGATAGAAAAACCACTTCTATTTGCATTTCCTCGTACCTGCGCCCGTTTGAATGTCTACCATAAAACAAGAGGCTTTGTTCGGTTTGTAGACATCGCTTATTTATGTGTGAATCCACCATTAGCACCTCCCCTGGAGTATGGTCGTCTAGTATTTATTGTTTCCTATTTTTTTAATACAAACATTTAGAACTTTAACGTGCAATAGTTAAAAGTTCATGTAATATAGAGATTTGGAAACTAGTGCTTTATACGATTTAGCTTTTTTTAGGAATGTCTTAAGATACATATAACATAGCTTCACGCTTAATCCCTAGCGGGGTAGTCTGAGAGAACGTAGAGCTCAACTCATCTATGTGTGACTGTCAGTTATATGTGACTGTCAGTTCAGTTTTAGAGTAGTAGCTATTATTAATAGCAGTATTTTAATGTAGTAAGTATAACTATTTTATATCATAACCACTTTTTCATCAGCTTCACGCTGTATAAGGGTAAGAACGGGGTGTTTACGTTTCCTCATCTCGTGTTGTTTTTATTGAGTTGTTATGTCTTCTGTTGTCCGTTCCTCTTTTGTACTTTATTGATTATTAAAACTGAGCGCGTATGTCACATCCAGTTGACATCTATATGATCTCGTTAGCTCTTGACTAAGAGGAGAAGTGTTGTCTGTCGATAAAGGGTAGTTGGTTCATGTCCTCGATAAGTATAAAGGTCTTGGCCTTTCATAATATGGCCGCCATTAGGATTGCCCCAAAATGGTTTATTAAGGCTTCATCCACGATAAGTCTTGCGGGCTTTTCTGCAACACTATTTACCAGAATAGAGGCAATCGTTCGGACTTTGATTTTTGCGTCCCTGGTGCAACTAAAAGGGATCTTACTACAGAGGTCCTCAGTAGTTGCTATCAGATCACTATCGGGGATGAAATTGTTGACCACCCAGGTGGACTTACCACAGCCATGAACGCCATTCACCCATATTATGTCAGATGGCTCCTAATTTTCTCGCCGGTTGCAAGGTTGACTTTGATGGTCTCCCTTACAATTGCTGTTTACTCTAGGAATGCGTTTTGCATGTTTTGCATGGCATCATTTGCAGGGGGACAGATCAGGTGATGTTACTTGGCCTCTGTCAGTAGTAAGTAGTCTGTCACTAGCAATTCTACCCTTCCTTATAAGTTTTTGTAGTGGTTTCAGTATTGTAGGTGGTAAATTAAACTTTTTGGTTTGTTTTTGGGTTGTTTCAGATTGTTTTGTTGTTCCTCTTCCGTTTCTATGTTCCTTTTGAGGCGCTGCACTCCGCTCAATGTCGACGTGCTTGGCCTTCCGTCGCCTTTTTTCTTTGCTCTTAAAAAAGCTAAATCTTGTTCCCGATCTTCATACATAATTGTATTGTATTTTACTGAAGCTGGAATATATTCTTTCTGGCGTGCCCAGGTGATGGAGCACCCTGCACCTTCCTTCCGGACACCCGACCCGATCAGACGTGTTTTTAGCAATTTCCTTGTGC
>DWAN01001250.1:0-18543 GCA_018230445.1 Heliconius hewitsoni
TATATATATATATATATATTCTAATACCGTTAAGGGTCAGAAGTATCTAAGTATAATTCAATATTCGTTCACGCAATGGAGTGAGCTATCACTCCATTACTATTCTCCTTGTCTTTGCTGTGTAACACGTCAGATGCTTGTGGATAAATAAAAAATCTAAATGAAACAAAAATAAATATTTTTTTGTATAAAGCTCAGATTACACCTACGTACTTTAGAGGTCAAATCACTGAACTAAATCACGGTGGGTTAAACACTATTTTGATAAGAAATACCCAGTTCAGCTTATAGTTTTGTAATGCATTATCATTTTTCCAGATGTGTGTTATATGTATAAACATATATTTTTTTAATTTTTATGTTTTATGCAGAGTAGGCAAAAAGAACCTGGGAACTTCTACTCACTCGTGTTTCGTTCCTCACTTTCTCATGAATGTTGGAGCCATTGTTTGGGGAATGGCTGGACTCAACGCCGCGCTTTGCCTCATTACCAGAGCGAAAAAATGACTGAATGATTTCCTCGAGTAGGAATCAAACCCACAACCTGCCGCCCTCACAGTCGCACCTTTTTTACCTCTATTAGCTAAATCTTATCTAATTTATAACACTCCACTTGTCGTAGGCATAATTCATTTTACATCAACATCGAATGGGCGTATTATGTCATTTGACCGTAAAACTGGGGACCTGGTATGGTCACACAACTTAGAAACCCCAGTCGTCGCCACTTACCTGCTGGATAGAGAAGGCCTCATCTCAGTGCCTTTCAATTCTATTGGCGATGATACTCTTGATCATATCATGGAGGATGCTACCACCCTGAGAAACGGACAGGGGATTAAAAATTCTAATATTGAGTTATAGTAAGTTTATTATGTATAAGTTTCACGAAATATCTCATTCAACACTAAAGGGATATGTGAGAAATTTTGAGTAGATATATCCGTTTTGAGTAAACTTTCACTAAAATAAATCAACTTTATGGTATGGGTAAGGGTATGCAGAGGGAACATTGTGTTTTTTTTTATTTTATTTTAATTCTTACTTACACTACAGACGTATGGTCCGTTCCTTTTAGAACTAGAACTAGAGAAGAAGTGTTAAGACACTCTGTTGCCCACTTTCGGGCGAATTTTTACGAGGCATTGTGTGTTGAGTGGCGGAACTCAGCGTCTGACTTTTTTGCCCATAAATAATTAAATTAATTCCCTCGAGTGAGGATCGAACACACAACCTCGAACGAGATCGAACACCTACACCCTAGTGCCACTGCGCCACGGCTTAACATTACGCTGATTGTGGTTCCACATCTCACTTGGATATATATTTATTTCTTTTTCATAAATGGACCGCAGTGGCACAAGCGCGTGTGACTGTACACGAACGACAAAGGTCGTGGGTACGATACCGGATATTCGGGGATATTAATTATTACTTATTAACATATTCATTGTTCGCTCTGGCAACAAAACAAAGCGCTGCGTCGAATTTTGCCACTCAATACGCAATGCCTCAAAAAACCGGCGTAAAGTGGGTATAAGTAATAAGGTATAAGTGTCTTAACGCTAAGTTATCCCTGTCTACCCTGCTATATACTACGTGATACAGCGTGAAACTGAAAAAAATATATAAATTATTTAATTACAGTCCAACCCTATACATTGGAGAACACAATCACGGCCTATATGCATTATCTTCGCTCGTCGACAAAAACACAGTAACAATATCAACTGGACACACGAGGCCATTACTTCTAGAAGGTCCCGTCGCGGAAAACCAAGCGAAAGCTGAGAAAGTCACTTACGAACCGTTCAAAAACATTTATTATCAATTAAATGACATAAATTTACACGTCACTCCGCCATATTTGTTGTTGGGTCATTATAAAGTGCCAGAGTTGACGACCACATGGATGCCACAGTTGCCCAATTCTAAATTTATCAACGGTCACGCCACAAAAGGAAGTAACGCCGTTAAGTTAATAAATGGGGAAGTACATACTGATTCTGATAAAGATGGTGAAAATGAGACCAATTTGAAATCCAGTTCTGTATCAGTGTCAGTTCAGACTGAGGACTATGAGGAGTTTCGTTTTAGGCCAGATTTGTGGTACAAGAAAGGATATATATGGTTGCATCAGCAGGAGAATAAAGCGTTGAAAGTTTTATTAATTATTTTGATGGGCCTGGTCGTGACAATGTTTTGGTATCTCCGCTATCAGGTATGTCTTGTTTCATTGATAAACTGCTTATGTGGTTATCAATGAATGAAAGTTGAATTTTTATGTAGGGTTACATTGTATTGTAATATAGAATATTCTGGATTTTGGATTACATTAATAGTATTAGCATAATTTGATATCATATTAAATTGTTTTCTTAAAATGATTTGTCTATTACTATCTGGAAGACTCATGTTGTTGTAGGATATTTTTTTAAAAATATATTTGATTGGAATTAGAACTAGAACTTAATATAATTATTAATATAATAAAATTCAAGAAATAATTGGAAATAACGTATTAACGCCACCACAGCTACAGGTTTGCATATAATTACATATAGGTTGCTAACCAAATTTCAATTCGCCAAATATGGAAGGGATTAATAATTAAGTAACAAAAAAATATTACATTTTAATTTTTATAGTCGAGGTGCCTTCCGCCTACTTTGTTAAGTGCGGAATAAAGTGTGAACCAACGTGAATGATATACTTTTCAGGCTCGCGAATTTCAACAACTATCCCAAAGTGGTTCCCGAAGTTCCAACACATCCACATCCTCCAATGGCGAAGTAACTGGACAGTTAATGGAGATAGGCGAGGGCGAAGTGCGTATTGGCAGAATAAGCTTTTACACCGACCAGGTCCTTGGGAAGGGGTGTGAAGGCACTTTTGTTTATAGGTAAGGATCTCTTTGCTTGTGGATCTCTTTGTTTGTGGATTTTTTTTGTCATTCTCTTGTCTTTACATATTTTTAATAATTATTAGGCGGATGCGTGGTCGTGTCTACGTATATTTTGGCGACATTACGTATTAGGTGATGGATTTCTTTTTATCTAGAAAAAAAATTGGTTTTTTTTTCGTTAGTCGTGCCGCGGGGGTACAAAACGTGAGTGTAAAATCGACTGGTTGTGGGCTCGATCCCTACTAGAGAAAATGAAATATTTATTTAAATTTATATTCTCATTTCTTCGCTCTGGTATCAATACACAATGCCTCCAGAATTCGTGACGACGGAAAGATGGCATGAATTGTTTTAACACTGGGTTCCCTCTGCCTACCCTGCTGTGTTTGGGATACAGCGTGAAGCTGTAAAGAGGAAAGGTGGAAAAATTAATATGACACCAATAAACATTTATACTATGATATTACTGTATTAGATAAATTTTATCGTTATATCGGAAGTTTCTTGTAGAAAATATAGTTTATTAGCTTTTCTGAGAAATTAACACCGCATTTTATTTAGTTACCAAGGTGAGGAAACTTGGAAAATAATTAAATATCCCAAGTGGGCGGTGAACTCACAACCACCGCGTTAACAGTGAGTCGCTGCGCCACGACAGCTTCTCTTTTATCTTTATTTAGTTTACACAATATTACAATATACATACACAATATATACATATTCTTGTTAATATGTACATTTTCAAAAATATAATGAGAGCTCCAGATGTTTCATTACATAATCAGTTTCATATAAAATGACTTTATTTGTGGTTTTCATGTTATTTTTTCAGGTGAAGCTTGTAGATTGTCAATGAAATAAATAAGCCTATTAAACTGTTTAAAAAATTGACCCAATTTGTTTTTCAATTATTCATATTGAATTAATTCATATTATGGAAATTAATATTGACATTAGCAATATTGATTCATGTGTCTTAAATTAATGTAGATTATATTATAGATGAAAAAAATGAAATTAATTTTAGTTTATGTGGTAACCATATATGTAAAAACATATTTAAGTAATTTAGTAGTTGTACAACCCAGTTTTCATTTGAGTTTCTAAATAAATTTACCACCCGAAATGTAAAGACGAAAAAAATAGATAAAATTATGATGAATAATATGATTATGTATATTATTTTATTTTTATGATCTGGCACAGGTCTTAACACCAAGTTGCTTACCTAGTGTTAAGACACTCTCCGTTACATAACATTAACTTGATTTTCAAGACATTGCGTATTGAGTGGCGAAACTTAAAGCCGCGTTTTGTCTTGTTACCAGAACGAGGAAAATTAAAGTTATTCATTCACTTAATCGAGAACTGAACCCAAAATCGTTGCGTTAACAGACGCTGTGCCACGGCCTCGGCGAACTAACGAAAAATCACAAAGTTTTAATTCATCCTGTATTCCCATTTAACCTCCAAGCCGGTTGACAAACAGATCTCTGTAATAACAATATCAGTTTAGATATTTATTAGTTTTAAACTATATCATTGTATGTTATTTTACCTGAATAGAAAACTATACAATTATATTTATTCTCTTTTCCAAGAGGAACGTTCGACAAACGAGCGGTGGCGGTCAAACGCTTGTTGCCCGAGTGCTTCACGTTCGCGGACCGCGAGGTGGCGCTGCTGCGCGAGTCGGACGCGCACGCGCACGTGGTGCGGTACTATTGCACGGAGCGGGACAGACAATTTAGGTGAGGAGCAAACACTGGTAATACAAAATTATAATATTAGTTAACAATGGTGGGCTTATTTCTAAAAGAAATCTCCTCCAGCCTACCAATGAAAGTTGATGTGACTGTCAAACAGCGGGAAGAGATAATAACCAAATACCCATCCATCCATCCATCTCTTTATTATTTATGATATAGGGCTCGCGTGATAGTGATGCGCTGTGAGCACAGCGTCCCTATGTAGGCATCTAAAGTTGTCTTTTGGCGCAGGTGTATGCGAATATCTCCGAAAATTTATAAATTTTGTTTCGGTCTACACACGAAGAGAATCTAGTGTCAAGACTTTGTGTCACACTCAATTTGCCCGAATACTTGCCCATTGCGTTGTTTGATATTAGTTAAGGCAATAAATTCAACTTTTATTCAAGAAATTGCTTATGTTTAATGTTGTTACCTTATTGTATGTATAATAAATAAATGGGTTTTGTCACTTTATATTATTTTTGTCATGTCTGCAGCAAAATACACGTTTTTTTTTTTCAAGAAAATAATATTTTCTTTTCAGGTACATAGCGCTGGAGTTGTGTTCTGCAACGCTACAAGATTATGTGGAAAAGAAATTAGGCTTCGAGTGTAGAATTGATGCAGTGGAGGTATTACGACAAGCTACTATGGGTCTATCGCATTTACATTCCATGGATATAGGTTAGTTATTTTTTCCCGCATATAATAAGATTGATACTCTGTCTTTCAAGTACACTCCAATTATAGAGACATTTTATGTAGAGTGACGGTATATTAATACCGCATTCAGTTTTTACCAGAGCAAGAAACTATGAAATAATTTAGATCGTCCGATCTATCGATATCTTTTTTATATGTTATTGATATTTAATATATTTAATTATACTCTATATCAAGATAAAATTTATTATTGGTAACAATTAACGAATATCCCAGGCCGTTGTGGCTCAGTTTCACAACTGTTACGACTATAGTTATGGATTCTATCTCGATTTTTTTGAATTTGCTCTAGTAAGACAATATGCAGCACGTTTAACACTTAATCTCTTGAATTAGAACAGAAATTGGTGAAAAGAGTTTCTTGACAATAAGATTTCTCTGCGTACGATCGACGAGTCCAGGTCGCTATAAATTTTTTCTAAACTTATACACACTGTTCATTTTGGAAGAAAATAGTCAAAAATAATAAAAGTTGTATAATCTAATCTGTGCAGCCATCTAAAGCTAAATTCAAAGTGACCTCGACTCGTCAACAATACTGTACTTGTGCATGCGGGATTAAGCGTGAAAGTATAACAATATCAACATTCAGTTCACAGAGATATAAAACCTCATAACGTGTTACTGTCGATGCCAACCGGAACAGGGGAAGTTCGTGCAATGATATCTGATTTTGGGTTATCCAAGAAGTTAAATATCGGTAAAGTGAGCTTTTCGAGGCGTTCCGGTGTAACTGGTACTGATGGATGGATAGCACCGGAAATGATTAGTGGAGAAAGGACTGTAAGTAATTGTTTTTTATTACTCGAGTAGATGAAAAAATAATTTAGGCCTTAATAATCTAAAATAATTAAAGTTTAATTTAAATTAGATAAAAAATAGTTTTACCTAAATAGAAAAGAAATAGTTATGAAAATTTGAGAGAAAATAAATATTTTTTTCATCGTATTCATTCACACAACGAACTAAATTTTAAAAAATAATTTAATATACTATTTATGTTTTACTGTACTTGATTTTGTTAAACAAAAATAATAAAAAAAAAGATTTTATCATTTCGGTTTCGGCGTCAAGTAAAACAAACAGGCTTAGTAGTTCGATATTGTAGTAAGTAACTTTGTGGAATGTGAAAAGTGAGGAAGATAATGTCGCTAGGTTTCCTCTGCCTGTCCTGCTACTTGCGGGATACAGCGTGAAGCTAAAATAAAATAAAAAAAAATGTTTTCAGACAACCGCAGTGGACATGTTCTCACTGGGCTGCGTGTACTACTATGTACTGTCGAGAGGATACCATCCGTTTGGTGACATGTTGCGACGGCAAGCGAATATTATTAGTGGAGATTATAATTTGAATCAATTGGAGTAAGTATTTATAATATTTATTTTTATCACTCAGTTTTTAATAGAAACAGTTTTCATTCTAATGATTTATATCTTTTTGGTACTGAAATATTTTCATTTATTCGCTGTTGTGACTAAATAAGCGCGGCGATGAGTTCCGTCACTCCTCACGCATACCTCCACAATTCAGTGCAAAATGGGAAACGAAGTGTATTAATACTAGGTTCCCTATACGCCTAAAATTAAAACTTAATCTCTATAATTGTTCATCTATTTTTTTAAAGAAAAAATAAAAAAAATAACCAACGTCCATTTTTAAATTCAATGACACAATAAATACAATACTATAGACTAACTCACGGTATCAACGCCAACCAACAAGCAGGAACATCCTAATATAGCCTGTAGCCCAACTGATCGCTGGTTTTAATAAAATTGGAAATGATGGTGGTGAGTGTCGATACTGCACGCACATCAAGTTTAATTAAATCAGCTTCACGCTGTATCCTCCACACAGCTGGGTAGGCATAGGGAACCTAGTGTTAAGTCACTCCGTTCTCCACTTTTCGTCGAGTTCTGGAGGCATTGCGTGTTGAATGGCGGAACTCAACGCCGTCCTTTGCCTTGACACCAGAGCGAAGAAATGAAAATATAAATGTAAATAAATATTTCATTTCCTACAGTGGGGATCGACCCCACAACCATTTGATTTTACAGCACACTTTGTGTCCCTGTACCACGACTGGGCTCGATTTTTATCTAACAATATATTTATAATCTGTTTCAGTAAAGTGATATCAGAAGAGGAGTTGGTGTTGACGAAGATGTTGATACGAGCGATGATATCGTCGCGGGCGCAGTCGCGGCCCCCGTGCGACGCCGTGCTCAAGTATCCCATGTTTTGGGGGAAACAGAGTATATTGAACTTTTTACAGGTATGGAGGATGATGTAAATTAGTTTTTTTTGCTATTTTTAGTAAATTTATTTTTCTTAACATTTAAATTGTGTTTTAATGCCAATTCGGTAGTTTTTGTTTTTGCTTATGAGATGTAAATGGTAAGCTTAGTACGCACTAAGCCTACTGAGGAAGTTTAAGAAATTATGTTAAAAAGCTGTATGTTATGGAAAGTTCTTTTTAAAATTCGGAGTGTACATAAAAAAATGAGATCGATTTTGTATTTTTTTACATTTTCGAATGATATAAAGTAGGTTTTAGCAGGAGACTCTCAGCCATAGAAATGATTATGACATGACATGAAATATACTATGAGATGATGATGGCCAGTCGTGGCGCAGAGGCGCAGTGTGACTGCAAAATCTACTGGTTGTGGGTGCGATCCCCATTCGAGAAAATTATTTAAATTTATATTTTAATTTCTCCGCTCTGCTGTCAAGGCAAAACGCGGTTTGAGGTTCGCCACTCAACACGCAATGCCACCAGTGGGGAATGGAGTGTTTTAATACTAGGTTCCCTCCGCTTACCCTGCTGTGTGCGGGATACAGCGTGAAGCTGAAATATACTATGTTAATATTGTGATTATCAAAATACACACATTTAAATTTGTGCCTATTTGAAAAGTTAATTATTAAAATTCTCTAACCTAATAAATAATAAATAAAAAATTACTGAGTCCCTCATGGCGTAGTGGGTTTGACAACTACGGGCGGCGTTAAGTTCCGTCGCTCAGCACACAATCAATTCGTCTAAAATTCGGATGGAAAGTAGAGAACAGATTGTTTTGGCCCTAAGTTTAGTCATGTTCTTGTCTTCTTATATACAGCGTAAAGCTGAGAACAAATATAGTAAACAAATCCTTAATTTCATCTTCAATTACCAGGACGTCAGCGATCACGTAGAGAGTATGTCGTCCACTGACGTCACAGCACACCCGCTGGAGCGACACACGCGTGTCGTGCTGCGCGGCGACTGGCGCCTGCGGGTGTGCGCGTCTGTCGCGTCCGACCTGCGAGCGCGGCGCACCTACAGGGGTGACCTTGTCGCTCATCTGTTGAGGGCTATTAGGAACAAAGTGGGGTTTTTATGAAAATATTTATTCATTTTTTTGAAAAGTAAAAGTACTGAAAATTAATTAATGTATATATATATATATATATATATATATATATATTTCAATATTTCATGTTTATGTATATTAAAGTAAAATTAAGTAAAAGAATGAATTTATAGGTAACCTTAGTTTTAGCTCAATGAAAATAATCTGTTCTGGCAAAACAGTAGTACAGGGTACTATGACGCTATTTTTCAATATAGACAAAACAAGTAGTGTAAAATAAAAGGCAGTCTTTCTACCGTTTATAATATACGCGGGCGATATGTAACCTAAAAAAAATCTAATTACCCATATCATAAGTACATGTTCACGGAGGGCAGAGGGTATCTGGGAACCTTGTATTAAGACTTTTCCATTCCCCAATTTTCCCGAATATTACAATTGACAGTTATTATATCTCATAATATTTTCTTCTAGAAACATCACTACCGAGAACTCGACCTGGAGGTTCGAGAGAGTCTTGGCAAGTTACCAGACGGTTTCGTAACATATTGGCTCAAACGGTTCCCTTTGCTCCTACCACATGTGTGGCTTCAAATGCAGCAATATCGATACGAAGACACGCTACAAGCTTATTACCCTTACTCGTTTACATTGAACGGGGATGACGTCATAGAGCTACAAAATAATGATTATGACGAAGACATACCAAGTGTGGAGCCAGAAAATAATTTATTTAACAATGTAAGTGAAGATAATACAAAATTTAAAAAGTTTTATAAAAATGCTTCGCCTCGTAAGATGACAGAGGACTGGCGGAGCGGAGGACGCAGTGACTTAAGGACACGTGATGACGTCAGAATGCGAGATAAACACTATTATAAGAAAAAAGAGAAAAAAAGAGAGGATGTGCCCGTTTGGAGTTTACCTCCGCAATAGTTTAGTTAATGTAATTAAGTTAGGAAAATGTATGAACAGTATCAAATTATTATTTTTTATTTAATATATATTTTTACAATTTTTTTTATTTAATTATATGTATAAGTGGATACTTGGATTGGTGTTTATAGATTTATATATATTTTATATAAATGTTATTATAGAAATGTTTAAATAAAGACCCAAGTCATGTAGTTGATTGTGTGTACAAATATTATTGGAAAAATTAATAATAAATTAAGCTTTGTTACCGGATAATGTAATGTAAAATTTTCAATTATATATTATTACTCTTTTGTAAACCGCCTAAAGCAAGAAAGTTAGAGTAAACGTAGTGTTAAGACACTCCGTTTTCCACGCACTGTTCACTTATGAAGACATTGATGAGTAGCAGGACTCAACACCGTGCTTTGTCTTTTTACAAGAATGAGAAGATAAAAATAATGAATTCCACCAAAGTGGAAATCTCTATATTAAAATATTAAAGTTATTTGTCATTTATCATTTACTTTCAATTAATTTATAATCAGCAGCATACTTTAAGTGCAAATCGTACAGTTATTTAAGAATGTATAGTTATTACTTAGTATAAGTTTTCTTTCCGCATATTGAGGGAACCTAGCGTTATTAAGACTTTCAATCATTCATTAATTGTGCTAAATTTTCGAGACATTGAGACACATGTAGAGTGGCGGAGATTAATGCCTCATACAAACAGACACTGTCCTATAACGTCACAATGGCCTAAAAGTTAAATGTTAATGTAAACGATTTTACATTATAGACACTATCGAAATGTAAATATTTAGTCAGTAAGATAACCAGTGACTACTGTATTTTATGATGTGTTTAACATTTTATATAGAGGATTTTTTAAATTTTTGGGACCAAATTTTTATAAAAAAATATATTATTTAATTTTTATTGTTAATAATTATTTAATAATTATTATTTTTGACAATTGATTGAGATTAATGCGTATTTTTTTTTCATTTTAAATGCATTGTATATATTAATTAAAATTTTAGTTCATGATTATTTTTATTGATATTATATGATAATTTTATAATTTTTCCTTTTATAAAAAAATATTTTTTTGACTACATAAAAAAGATACTTAAATCTATTATATATTATAAATAATCATATAAACATTACATATAGATTAAGTAATTGATAAGAGAAATTGATTTTTTTATCAGAAGTTTTGTTAAGAACTAATAGTAATAGATACGTGATATGTACATGTGTATGATAAATGAAGGCTGTAAAATAAGTTTTAAAAACTCAAAAACCCTTGATCATAAACTACCATATTACATTAAAATCCGTCCAGTAAATATTAAAATAATATGATAACTATAATTTTGTGTACAGTTATTGTAATATCCATTGCCTTATTTTACAATTATTTAGTCAAAAAAAGTGAGGCATTTTTTAATTACAATCTTAATGTTTTTTTGTTGGTTCAGAGTGAATCAGTATCTAACAAATTTATACTAACTACAATGTCTTTGTATAATATAAATTCTTTCTGTTTATATACAAAATTGATGTACATAGGACTTATTTAATTCAATCACAAGATAATTAACTATTCTTGTAAAAATAAATTAATATATACCACTAATTAGTTAGAAATAATAAATGTTTTTAATTCGGAAATTGTAATTATGAAAAGATGTCTATTAATATAACTAGTTGCATTTAAGGAAAATTGAAATGAAACATACATTTTTATAAGCAATTGTTATGTATTTAATTATCAGGCATTATAAAATCACAAACATTGTTAGAGTATAGAAAATAAAATTAACAATTTAGTCAGTCTTATCAAAATCTGTTGGTGCAAAAGTGTACTAAATATTTTTTTGACTTTGTAATCTTATTCATATTGTGTTTTAAAGCTGATTGATATTTTAGCATTTTTGCACTAACAACTATAGTTATGTTAGTGTTTTATAAAGACGTGTATGGCACAAGAAACGCACAGTAAATATAATAAAATAAAACTATTTGTGCAAAAAAAAACTAACGACGAGCAAAAAAGCTTTGGTCAGATAAACACAACACATTTTGAACAATATTTGCATTAAGAATTACCTTGTTTATATATTGTCAGTGACTTTTACTTTTAAGTTTTAATTGAGGTCAAACTTTCAGTTTTGTTGATTTTTAAAAAAATATATATGATTGGAATGTGTTATTTGTTACTAATTAATTATTAAAATTGTTATTTTATATTACTTAACATATAATGTAACGTATCTAAAAACGCTGGAAAAGATTGTAACATGGAATTTTTACATCAACATTATGTTCTTATTTAATTTTGTTTGCATACTTTTCTATTAAATCTATAATTGTTAAATGTAGTTTCTCTTTAGCGACATCTATAGCAGTTTTATCGGACCCATTCATAAGCGTTATATTCGGATTGTAATTTAACAATACCTTAGCAGCTCCTATGTTACCCATCTCACTTGCAACATGTAACACAGTGTTTCCAGATAAATCAATAGAGTTTATATTCGCTCCATTTTCAAGTAAAAAGTTAATTACCACTGTCTTATTGTTTTTCGCAGCTAAATGGAGTGGTGTTTGACCTTTTTTATCGCACAAGTTCACATTCGCCTTATGTAGTACGAGAATTTTGCATAATTCAACAACACCATATCTAGATGCGTGGTGCAACGCCGTCAATCCATTAGAATCGGGGAAGTTAACATCATAATCAGAAGCTGTCAAGTGGGTTTTTTCACATATTTGACACTCACAAAGTGGGTGACAGGATGCTCTGCTGGGTGAAGGGTTTGCATTGATATAATTCTCATAGTTAATATTCATATAAAAACAAGCGAGCTTTATATCACCATAAGATATCGCTTGTAGGATGCGCTCAATTCTCTTTAAATTTTCTACTGTTTTATTTGTGGTACTCGAATCACTTTTTATTTTGATGTTCTGTAATTTAATTGCGATTTGACTGTCTGATTGGCAATTCAAACTTTTCACTTCTGTACTTGTTATATGGATGTATTCGTACAAATTGGGCATACTTGACTTGAGCACTTGCAATATTTTTAAATTATGGGCGAAGTCGAATGCAGTTTTGCCATTACGGTTTTGGAATGATGGCTCTGCACCATTCTCTATCAGTATCTTTGCTATACCTTCATATCCCCATTTTGACGCCAAATGCAGTGGTGTATTTCCTAGTTCATTCGCACAATTTATTCTCAGTTTCTTTCTCCCGTGTTCAGCAAAGTATATTAATGCTTTGACACAGTTCATGTGTCCATTATTGACTGCTAAATGCAATGGAGTGTTTTTGTCAATGTTAGATTGGTTAATGTTAGACCCTGAATGTAATAATAGTAGAAGAGCATTTTGATGTCCTCTTGAAGAGGCATAGTGCAGTGATGTGCACTCATTGAGGTCAGTTGCATTAACTCTTGCTCCCATCTCAATAAGAATTTCCACAATATTTGCTTTTCCATGTATAGAAGCCACATGTAGAGGTGTAAGGCCATGACTATCTCTTGATGACACTGTAGGAGAAGTCTTTAGAAGGTTTTTTGATATTTTGGAACAGCATTTTTTACAATTACATAAGGGATGGCACAGTCTTTGATAGATTTCTGTATCATAGTCTTCATCGTCATCCTCATCTTCGTCATCTTGATTTTCTGTTAATTTTATTGCACTATTGTGTTGTATACTATCCATGTGTTTTTGATTTTTTTCTAATAGTTGTTGAACTTGTTCAGTATTGTTCGCTTTAATTAGATCAAATATGTATTCTAATGTTTCTTCTCTGCCAGTTGTGTCATTTGTTGATATAGATTCTGTTAAACTGCTTTTTCTTTGTGAATTATCATTCAGATTATCTTCAGTGAGACTGCTTTCATAGTAATAAGATTCTGGGTTAGGTGGCCCTGCCAGGGCTCCTGACTGAATATGTTCTATGACAGCTTCTAATGTTGTTATAAGAAATGCACTTTCGTCACTTTCGCCTTTACCAATACCACTGAATCGGAACTCCTTCATATACATCAATTGACTATACCAATTTGGTAACCCAGACTTAATAAGTAGGAACACAAAAACTGGTAACAAATCATCAGCAGTTAAAAGAATAACATTGTTACTTTTGTCAATTTTATTAATAGCATTTAAGGCTTGTTTTAAGCATAATACCTTTTCTAGTACAGTATTATATGTATCTATTTTAGATAATATTTGTTTTGCCTTAGGCACTGCATGATACAAGTCTTTTTTTATGTCAAGATCTCTGAGTTGGATATCACACATATTTCTAATCTTTTTATTTAAATGTGAATCTTCATATGCACAAATTGTACAAATGGGCTTAAAAATGGAGTCAAATAACAAATATTGCATATAAGTCTCAACAGATAATTTCATATTTTCAAGTAAATGTTTGGAGGCTTTACATTTTTCTCGAAGTCTACGATTTTGTAAAGTACTTTGAAGACACTCAGTATACAACTCGCTTACTGCTTGTTTTAAAGGCGCAATAGCTATAGGTAATGAGGAGTATTTCTTCAAAAATATTTGCACATTGTTTTCTATTTGATCTAACACTTGGCGACCTGCTGCTTGTGTCCAAAGTAAATCAATACAGTCATTTATAGACAACAGGCAATCCTTTGTCATAGAATTATCCACAAAATTTGAATTAGGTTCTAACGGGCTTTCTACACACCATACCTTATATTTTATAAAATCGTCAGTATAAAATGTTTCTTCGAATAATATGTGACTTTGAAGTGGCAATCCTTTTGTAACTTCCAATGTTATCACTTTATTAGCCACAGTAACCTGTTTCTCTGTGAGAGTACTGTAATGTGTTTCTGGTAGTTCATCACTAGGCACTAAGACATGGGCGCAGAAATCTTCGACGGTAAAAACACGCGTATTTAAACTTCCGATTCGAGGCACACATATTACCCAAGATTGTGAAATGCAATGTTGAAATAAATTTGAAAATTCTTTTTTAAATTCTATGAAGAATGGATTTTCGGATATGATTTCGTCGTATGCGCCTTCCATAGCAACTACTGTATTTGATAGTGAAATTGGAAATGGCCAAACCAGCTAATGTAATTGAAAGTTATGATTACAATAATGATAATTTGTTTCCTTGAACAAATTACAATTTTTTATGCTTAAATGCTTTTTATGCTTAAATGCAGTAATTCCAGTTGTAACTTCTCTAAAACTAGTTCTAGATTTCATTCTATGAATATTTAATGTAATCACAGATTAATATTATCGCTTCGGACATCGTGTTGAGAGTTTTTAGCGTCTTAACTGCTAAATTCTAGTAAAGTCCTTCAACTTAATTGTCAATAACAATATAAAACACATTGACAGAACAAACTGCATATGTCACTGTCAATATTATGACAGTATATTAACAGCTGTGAATTTTTTTCTAAATATTTATATATCGAATTTAGTATTGTTTTTTTTTTTTTTGTAGATCTAATGAAATATTTTATAATTGACTGAAATTTTGTTTGTTTCGTGCTAGTTATGTTTAATAGTAAAGTTCCACTACGCACTGGCAAGAAATCGAATTTTGTAATTTTGGATTGTTATACAGGTGGAAGCGTCAGCGCTCCTTTAACGGAAACAGTATGTAGGGTAAAATATTTTAACCCATACTTAAAGAAATTTATCAAGATACCTCAACAGTTTAGACGTAGGATTCTTTTTGCATTTCACGATGTTTATCCATATTCATTTTATTATCACCTGTATTTCGTGTTACGTAATTACGCATAGATACTAATAACGTAAACACATGCTACTACAAATGTACAACAAAGGTTAATCAACTTTGAACTTTACCGGCAATATCTACGACTCGATTTCGGAGTGAGGTGTATGCGGCGGTTTCTCTTTGATAGGTTTTTGTGTTCGTGCGTCGTTCTTGGCAAATGGCGTTTTATTTTGTTTAAAAAAATCACTTTTTAATTTTTGGGAAAAAAATGTATTTGGCTTTTATTTAAAGTGGTACTGAGGAAAACACTCTGTATATAATTTCTGATTTAGTTAAATATAGAAAATTACTGTTAAATATCTTAATTTAATAGCCTTTTAATTCATATGAAGCTAATATAAACAGGTGTTAAATATTATGAAACTAATGAGGCGCAATTGGTAAATTGCCATTAATATATTTCTGCGTATGGTACGCAGAAATATATTCTCAATATTAACTAAAAATAGAAAATATTTTAGGATTGTTACACAAAACACATTGGATTTATGGGCGAAAAGCAATTGACGTGCTATGTGGGAAAATCTACAGTTATTTAAATTATAATCAGAAGTAGGATGAACGGAAGAATCAGTAAATATAAAACTTTTTTTTTGTAATATTTATATTATTAATATTGGATAGTGTCATTTGAGTAATTTTATTTATCTTGAAATACAAATGTAATTTTTTATTATTAGTTTTTATTAAAAGTATTAAAAAAACCTAAGTATTATATTTAAAAATATATAATGTTCTTTAAATTTGATTTTTATTAGCACTACATTTTAATTACTAAATAATCTTATCCACGTCCACCTCGCCCACCACCAAACCCGCGGCCACCGAAGCCTCCGAAGCCTCTTCCACCGAATCCTCCAAATCCTCGACCTCCAAATCCCCGACCTCCAAATCCTGGTCTACCGAATCCGAAACCTCTTCCTCCGAAAGCTGGGCTACCGAACCCAAAGCCTCGCCCACCGAAGCCTGGTCGTCCAAATATTGGGGCTCCTATACCAATGCCACCTATTATTATCGGGATTGGCCTAGGTCGGTAGAAACCTTTAAAATAGAAAAAATATATATATTAAAGGACGATTTAGCGTAGTGCCATTGGGTTGCATAGTGCGTAATATTAGTTATTTTTTGACACAACATTTGAGGAAAGAAATATAGTCTTAGCAAAGACGGCTTACAATATATGAAGAACATGATTATTTTTTAAAAATATTCGAAATATACAGGAAAATGTAACCTAAAAAAATGGTTTTACTTACCATACTCATAAGGGTAATATCCAAGTTGTCGTTTTTCTCTTAGAGTATTAAAATTGTCAGCAGTAGAATTTTTTTTAATTGTATTTCCATAAATTTCAGTCGTTGTGGGTATATTGGATTTTTGAGTCATCGTTGAAACATCCTCACTTTGTGTATGCGCTATTTGGTGAAACATTAAAAGAAACAGGAACAAGAGTGCTGCAAGACGTATCCGCTGAAATAGAAAACAGATTTTTTAAAGATTATTTTAATAAAAATAACATTATATTAATAACTATTTTTAAGCTTCACACTGTAACCTGCATATATCAGGGTGGGCAGGCGTATTAAGACATCTTCAATCTCAACTTTTCGATGAATTATTGAGTCATTGCGTGTTGAGTGGCTGAAAGTTAAAAGTGAGGAAATGAAAATATTTAATATTTTATATCTCCGAGTGAGAATCGAACCCACAAACCAGATAACGCTTACGCTTTTTGTACAAAGCCAAATTAAGTAAAACGAAAGAAAATGTACACTTACTATATTTTCCATATTGGATGTTTTTCAGAGTAACTAAATTATTGGCTTGAGTGCTCTATTTATACGTTTATGACCACGTCCCGTCGACGTGCTAATTGATGTGTATTATAAATATTTTTCCCAACTGAAATGTAGGTATAGTACCTAAGAATGGGTATTTTTGTGTAAATAAGTTGCATAATATTGAAATAGGATATGTACAAAAACTAAAAAAAACATTCTTTCATCTTTGTTTGTAGTCTCCTGTATTTGCCTAGAGTAGGCCGAGGGAGCCGAGTGTAAAGACACTCTCGCTCCCCACTTTTCGCCTAATTCTGGAAGAGTTGTTGTTGTTGTTGTTGTTGTTGTTTAGTGGCTTGTTTAGTGGCGATACTCAACGCCGCGCTTTGCCTCGGCACCTGAGCGAAATGAAAATATGAAAATTTTCCCTATTGGAAATCAAATCCTTAATCTATAGCGTTTACATTCAACTGCTTGAGTCCTTGGCCCACGACTGGCCTCAATTAGTTTGATAAATTACCAATATATCTAAATAAATTACACTCAGCGATTGCACCCATTTTGAAAGTTTCTATGTATCAGTCATTACAAAAATCCTTAATGATTTTTGTAATTTCATATAAATTTTCATAAAGATTTCATATAAAAACAAAGAAAACGGAAGTTAGGTACGGTCTAAAAAATCTAATTTAGACATATCAACGAAGATGATGCATCAATAATATAAATAGACGTATTGGTATTTTTCACTAGATAATAATTTAGCAAGAAACGGCTATTGTAAACATAATATTTGTATTATATACTCACTTTTTATTGTTTGTCGATCTGCGTCTTCACGACAAAATATTTCTTAATAATTATTCAGTAAATATTGATCACATTCTATTTCCTATACTTTAAAAAATCTATAATTGAATATTTTCTTTAAATACTTTTTTACCGTCACACTGTACCTGCACAATTAGCAAGATAGACAAAGTGAATATAAATAACATAGTGTAACGACACTCCGTTCCCTTTTTCCCGCTGATTTCTGCATTCCCGGATCTCCATGCTTCGAACCCAAGACTGTTTCGTTTATACACTTGTGCCCCTACACCACGATGGCCTCTAGCTACCTACTGAAGAAAGAAATCTAGTCTTAGCAAAGACGGCTTACAATAAATGAAGAATTTTTTAAACATTTTTAAAGTGTTATTCCACACTTAGGAAAGGTAAATACATAATTAGAAAACGTATAAAAATTTGAACGTAGCGGGACTCGAACCCGCGCCTCCT